>JAAQRM010000494.1:0-214751 GCA_013396095.1 Fusarium sp. NRRL 52700 | reverse complement strand
CCCCCTTGGAATGGGCTCGGGTACCAGATTCGAGACAGCCGGGGCGAAAGCGGAGTCCGTGGAAGGGCAAAGCCTCAGCAACAGGACAGTGAAAGAATAGAGAGCCAGGGTTATTAAGTGAAGTTAGGCACCTGAGGGGGGTGGTTCATTGGAGGGCCCAGCGGAACGGTCCAACCTAGACAGCCGACCATGTCCCCCGGAGACCTACGGATAGTTCCCCCGAGCAAGACGAGAGCCTTGTATTGGACAGACAACTTAGACTTTTGGGCCCTACTACGCACATTACAGTATTGACAAGGGCACAACCACAGCCTAATGCTAGCAAGGGTCTATCAGCCAGTTCAGGCTAGGAGAAACGAGGGGAGGGGCAGGCAGGGGCATATCGTCGGTTTGGTTTTTGTCCTAAATTTTCATCTTCCTTTTTCCAATTTTGCCCTTCGCTTGGGCTTTTCGCAACTGCCCGAGAACAGAGCGGGGATTATTAAAGGCCGGATAAGTTCCAGAAGCTGCTCACGCCCCTGATCATCCAGAGGAAGAACCAGTTTTATTTGATTTTAGTGTCATCGGCGGAATTGATTGGATCGGATGTCATCGCCAATTCCCTAGAGAAACCCCGAATACCAGGCCCAGACGTGATAATCAATCACACCTCACCTAGGAGTAAGGTGCTAAGAAAAAAGGTCGAAATTTTTGAGCCTCCTCCTGATGAGATCCACTCCACTTACGTACAACAGCAACCACACGACCATGTGTTGCTTTGCCAAACGGCTTTTTTATTTTATTTTAATGCCCTCATGCTATGACATGTCTCACTCATGCAGGGCTCTTTCTTGACTACCTTATGGTTGATGATCCGGGTAACGTCATTATTGTTTGTGTTTGTGCTCAAAAATCTTCTTCTGGCGTGCTCAGTGGCGTTTTGCCCTACCCTCGATCACGAATTTCACATAGGCAAATTCCAGGGTCCGTAAAAATAAATAAACGTCTCTGGACATGAATGGTTGCTGTGCTGCACAGTGCCGTTTATCGTATCCTAATTTTAGATAGGGTCGATGAGGGAATTCTCTCAGCCTAGGAGGCTCAAAACCCACGCTTGGTTTGCCTGGGTGGTTTATGTTGACTTCTACGTACACCCATTGTCGTCGCAGCGGCTGAATACGACACAAACTCTAAGTTCTGGAGAGAGAGAGAAAAGTCAAGGAGCCGTCAGCTACTAAGCGCTACTATCGGCGATGAAGTAATTCCCCTCGCATCAATTCATGCAAATGCCCCGTAATTCAAGGTCTCGATCGCACCCCGTCCTGCCCGTACTCCATCAAAACTGAAGCTGCAGATGCTGGCTGTATTCTCCACTATCAATTGTGTCGTCGGAGAGGTGTCGTTGGCGGGATTTAGAGAATCGGCCCAGAACTCTGCTAAAGCCAGGGAACTCAATTCTTTTGGGGTCAAGACGCCATAGCGTTGGTCAATGTTTTCTGGCGTGGGACGTGTGATAGATTCTGTGTGCTAATGGATACAAATACGTCGGTTAGATGCAGGATAAATACTCCGAAATGCAAAGGGTTCACTTCATCCCGTGCCTGGTCAGAGGCCAATTGAAAGCTCGTGTCGTGATCCGTGCCCTTTCTGCTGTCATCCAGGCGTAGATGGCCCAAATTTGGGATATGATTCATTTCCATGCCGGCTTTCAGCCAACGTGTCCAACGCTCTGTCTCAGAGTCCGGAGCGTACGTCTCAACCATATCAGTCGATATGCATCTACATACAATGCCGTATGTGGCTTCCTTGATTTCTCGCGGCTCAGAACAGCTCAGCCCCCTCGCTGCAACACAGGAATGCACCCCCAAACTAAACTGTGGTGTTGTTGGTCAACGTAGCAAGCTTGCAGCATTCCAGGACGTCAGCCTGCTTGAGATGTGATGTACGGTACGGTCCGTGCGGCCTTTAATCGACGTTTAGCTGCCTCTAGGATCGACAAAACCTCCGTATCAAAAAAACCTGGAGGTATTCCTTGGTTATTCTCTACTGTGCTGGAGTACCCTTCGCATGCATGATGGAAATTACGGCATCTCTATTCATCCCTTTGTAACAGCTCATTTTCAGGGTTGTCACTCCCTGGGCCGCACAATTTTGGTCTCGATTTCACGCGCCCAGCGTCATCATGACATTCCGATTGCCTTGGGTTACATCTCACGGGAAACTCGGCCACAACCAACACAACCCACGAGTGGTGACAATTGGTACAGAAACTCCAGCTTACAATATTTCGAACGGCATATTATTTTAAGGGGTTGGATCTACAGTGGCTGCCACGTTTAGGAGTTGAATGTGACGGTCTAGTTTAGTCAAAGGGCACCTAGTAGCCATAGGGTAACTTGATTCATTCTATCGTAGGTACTTACTTCAAAGCACAGAATAGTCATTATGTGGTCTGTTCCCTACTCCGGACCTACCTATACTACAGATGGAAAGTCACGTGATCGATGGCAGAAGCACTTTGCCGGCTCACTGGTGATACAGTACGGATATGAGCAATCTAATAGGTGCATGTTCTTGCCGTGTTGTGCCCTGGCGCATAGCCCAAGACTCTTGGTATCAATCGTCAGGCATGAATGGTAGGTAGTTATTAGCTTCTCCAAAGAAAGAAAGAAAAGGGAGTGTGAGTGAGACAACGATCGAAACCAAACCGATCAACCAACCGTCTGACACACTACTGGCCACTTCACACAACAACCCATGTGTTTATCTCCCCTGACCGTTGTGCTGTACTGTATGTCGTGCCTGAATGTCTGTGTAACAGACTGCCCACTTCGCGATGCCGATTGGCTGATTGTGAGCAACGGCTACAGAACCCGGGTTTGGACCTTGACCTCGGCATTATTTATTGTTCAGTTTGTCACTTGTTTGCCATACTTGATTCAAATCGCCCAGGCCAGGGCTGATGTAGCTGGATCTCAGCATCATGAGGTGCTTTCGGTTGCTCAGAGCAATCGATGACCCCTCCTCAAGAAGTGATACTACAGAATAGAAATACCACCACAATGACCCTGCCTACGCAAGGTACCCAAGATAAAGACCAGATAGTAACGGGCGTTGATGTTGAGTCTCAGAACTTGAGTGCCCTTGGCTGAAAGCCACAGTCCACACCACTTACACGGGGCAGCCCCAAATCCACCCCCCTCACCTCACCCCAGAATCTCCCCCAGGTCAATCAAGATCCATCCATCTTGCCCCTCAGAAACACACAACACCCCTTAAGGCCACTAGCCATGCACCCCCAGCTTCACCATGAACTGTTTCTCGATATCCGAACTTCAGCGTATCAGAGAATACTAACACTCCTCCGATTGAATGAGGGCTTATCTCTCTTATCAGTCTCTTCTCGTATCTCGATTGCCCGCCATGTCTTCAACTCCCTCGCCGATTAACACAAACGCGCTTATCGACAATAATAATTGATGATTCTACTCTCAACTGGGATCAGCTCTCTGATGCCAGTCGTGTCATCTCATTCGTATCTCGGTCGGTTTCCGATATGGCATCCCTTCGCCACACACGTATCTAGCAGCATATAGCCTTGAATTCTCAAGGCATTCAGTCCGTTAAAACCCGAGAAGCAAAACTCGAATCAAGCAAACACACCAGGTTGTCCTCGGACCCTCTACGCCATGACCCATCAACCATCAGCCATGCTCCGCCAACAGCCCCATCGAATGCTGCTGTTTTGACCAAGTTTAGTATGGACATTGATTTTGCTGACAGCCAGAAGACGTTAGAGTCGTCCAAGGAGTGGGTCAGTGAAGGCTCTGCTGCGAAACGCCCTGCAGGCGACCTTGAGGGTCAATACACTTCCAACTCGGCTTCATGTTCTCGCCTCAACTCATTGGCTACAATGGCTTGTATCATCTATCTCGCAGCTTGCATCTGTGGGACAGCGTGGATGTGGCTGGAGTAGAGTACAGTAGCACACACTACGATGCCCCGAATGTCTCCGCTCTCAATAAACCTTGAGTGAAGGTGTTACCAGCAAGGCCAACGACGACGACATTTGCAATTCTGAATGCCGAATTATTAACTAGCAGTCATCGACATCCTGAACATCGAGGTGGCCCACGCGGTTGTGTGTACGCCAGCCTCTCAGCCTTGGCTTCGTTCATGGTTCTATAGTCGTGCAGGTTCTTATCAGCATTGGCAATTGCTTGATATCTCGATCGTCATGTGCATTCCTTTACCTATGTCACTATGGGACGGTTGCTGTTCATTATTTTGTAGAGCAATGCAAAAAGCTGTGCAATATAGAGGGAACTCAGCATTGTTTTCTAGCTTGTCACTGAATAGGACCGGTATCATACTCCGTAATTCTGCGTGAGATGTTGATCAAGGCTTATGACTTCATTCAACATTAGATATGGTTCACAAGCGAGTTGAGGCTATGTTTAAAGATTTGCGACAATCTGGCTATCATCCTTCGAGTCTCTCCGCTTGAAGGAGCTCAGTGCGTCATGACCACTGGAGACAATCCTCTCGTGGCTGAAATTTCATGATTATGTTTTCTCTATTGGACTTGCATCGATGTATTGACGGAAACGTCTAATGAAACCTACCGGTTCTCCATTGATGAGTCTGCCTCGGTCCTACTCGCATCAGCTATCAGCTATGAAAGCCAAGAGAGTTCAACATCTTTCGCATAAGTAATTTTATGTCTCTTTGCATCAGCTCACCAACAGAGAATCACAGGTCGGATATTCCCGCTTTGAGACTAGAGTGCTGGACTATGGTGCCATTCAACAATAAAGACCCTGATCTACATGGAGATCAATCACCACCTCTCGCCCCGACTCCGAAATAGCTTATAGACATGACCGTACTAACACAAGATCTAGAGCCTTCTCATACTGTAACACGGTGGGGGCCCCGGGGCTGTGATCTTGATGTTGTCTCCGCACTGGAGAAGACATAATAAGCTTTGGCTAGGCTAGACTTGAATACATACATGCGTAGAGAAATGACATCCATCACCGAGGTAATTCTCCAGGTGTGCTGTAGATTGATCTCGGAGTTTCTTGTCGGCGATGGGCGTCTGTATCGGTCTCATACTCGGTCTCCATGGTTGAGATGTGTTTTTGGGACCAAAGGTATATCAGTAATGGGCGTGTGAGCAGAACCGCCAGGGCTTACGAGTGCAGCAACAAGCATGTCACTGTCCACTGATATGATGCTCTCGGAATACCAATATAGGCAAGATGTCTGTCGGCGCTTCATACCATGACCCTCATTGCGTGACGGGCCTCGAAAAGTGATAGCTCTCCAGTTGCATTGAGGCATTCCGCCGTTCAGACATGCTGTTCTCATCCTTACAGAGAGCACATCTCGTGTGTCACGACGAGACAAAGTAGGTATACCTTTCCTTGAGTTGGCTCCACAAATTCATGATCAAATATGGAAATTATGCTCATAACGTCCATGTTAATATGCTGTTAGCCCAGTTCGGTCTCATGGTTGCTTGTGAGACTTCCTATGATGCATTATCGAAACATAGACGCATACAACGTCCAGTAAATTCACTACCCCGATGGCGAGGGATCTTTGATGATGCTGGAACTCTTACGGGGTACAGTCGCTTGCCATGCAGCTTACCAAGTCGTCCAACAACTGCTCCTCCTAGCACAGGAATCGAGTCTCGAAATAGCGATTTCTAGGTAATCGGGCCAATCAGGCCGCACATTTGCCCCTCGTTGTTAGCACTTGAGAGGTTTGTGAAAGCAGATCGTCTCGGACCGAGTGGGTGGAACTTGCTAACGTTACTAGTTATTGAACTTTTCTCATCGAAAACGACAAGAGACAACTAGAAATATATGGGTAATTTGTGGTTCTTGAATGGCCCCAAAATGGCTGCCTGTTTTGAGTACGGAGGGGAGTTTCTGCATTCGACACTCGTTTCTTCCTAGTAATGTGGCTCCGGTGCTTGGGATTGACCAATAAGATTCCGATCTATCAATAGAAAGCCACGCTTTGGCATGTGAAGGTTCATTCATGTGCATCCTTCACCAGTGAGGGCCAATAGAAGGTATCATGAATTGTGAGATATTACCATTATGTACAATGCTTCATACCCCTTGGCGAGAAAGCCCCTGGAGAATCGGGAACTTTCAAGTCTCAACCCTATGATCGTGACGAGCTCGATTCTCCCATACTTGGCGCGAAGGAAGCCAGCGAATCTTGCTGGGACATGCCACCTCTTGACTCAACTATCACCCCAGTCATGCCATGGATGGCATCAATGTTATCGAAACACCCACGGCAACTCCATTGCAACCCTATCTCGAGTATATACCCACGTCTTCAGCCTCATTCATAACTGGCTTGACTGTCCACTTTCTTTCTCGCTTCCTCATCTCGATACTAACTATATACTCCACACCCCGTTCTTGGAGACCCTGGTTCCCGAGGCGCTGCAGCAGAGCCTAATTGGAGATGGCCGTTTGATGTACTACCGTAGTTAGATGCGTGATGCGCGTTGCATACGGGCCTGGATACCAGATAATTGCATCCAGAGCCTCCCTCCATGGAGTCCATGGGTTGCAGTTCCCGCAACCCGTTCTTTGAACTTGCAGCATGACCTTGCGCTGATGCCTGTGGGTGTGAGGGCCACCAGGTTGCAATATCAACATATATTTCACCTGAGCTATAGATGATGGGCGACGGGCCGCCTCAGAGGATCAACACGTTGGACTGAATTGTGTGTGAGTATGATGCCTATGATTCCCGAATGGCTTCTCTTGCATTTGATGAAGAAATCCCGCACCGGAAGATAAGTTTAAGGACGGAGGAATAATCATTTCATTTGCATGGGCTATTTCTCGCCACCGTTGGCATTAGAATTCGCCAAATAATATGTCCCATCACGCTCAGGTTGCTTTGCATCTCAGTTTCTTTGTGGATTTTGGAGATTCTCCACTGACTGCACCCTGCCGTCAATTCAGCAAATATGTATATATATATGCATTATTTTAAAACTGCCACCTTTTATCCAGCTTGGTGCTAATATCTAAATTCCTCAAATCGGGCTGCCAAGATCGTATGGCACCGTACCTCCATGGTGTTGTGTTTTGGTATCTTGCTGATAACGCAACGCAACCATGGCTTGCATTTGCAGACATGATTGATGGCTGAAGGAAGGATGTGCGTATGGTAGATCGGTCAGGGGAATTTGCGTGGGATGGCAGCACCCCTACCTGCGTGTAGGGTTACGGAATACCACACCGAGGTCGCCTAGATTTCGACGTAACCCTGGATTTAGGGTCGGGATGGCGGGAAGACCAGGGGCTTGAAGATGTTATGGAAGTATACCACTGAAAGAGGAAGAACAAAAATGGTTCCAGAGACAAGATGCTCACCAAGGTTGCGAGGTTGAATTTTGATATCACGACATGACCAACATTAGCATTGACAATATGCAGCCACACCACAGACAGAGCCCACAGCATGTGTGTCTTTCAAAAACGTGCACAAGAATCATTTGTCTTGCCATTCGCTGTCGATTTGAATGTCTCAGAGCGATTGATTTGCCTCTGCCATCTTGGATGGATGGCCTCCGCAGCCTTGGCCCGGTTCTTCCAAGTTACACAACAGGGCGCGCGTCAGCTCCAATGCATGCGCGACGCACTACACTGCAGACTGCAGTCCAACGGTCATGCCGTGAAACTGAAGAGTGCGAGGATGCAGACCAGAGCAGCTTGAGGGGGTGTGTCTGCGTTGTTCAGCATCAAGTCATGTGTCCGCACACATAGTATATGATAATGGTGTCCAAGATAAGATGCCGGCGCTGATGAGATGGGCAACACAACCCGTCCCCACCAGCACATGTGAGTGCGAGTGTGAGGGGTGAGGGGTGCCACCTCTTGACCTTGTCAGCCACGCATGGCGCCTTGTGAGCTTGTTTTGCTCACGGAACAAGCAAACGGAGGAGGAGGAGTTTTCGAAAGTTGGATGTACCGTCGATCTGCTAGGATATCCCCAAACTGCGCTGACCGGCTGCAAGCAAATCTGTTCTGGCTCTGTCACATTCTGCTTTGCAACGGTTCAAAGGATCCCCGCAGGACCGTTATCGCGGCTCTCTTTTTACTGCACTGACTTATCATCTAGTCTATCATGGGAGCGTCATCGTGCCTCAACGGATCACGGTAAAACTCCCCCAGCCACTAATTGGCTTGGCTTGGCTGGGGGTCTTGGTCTTGGAGACGACAAGATATCAGCGATAAGTAAGCGCCTCATCATTGTCGACAGGACGGTCATATCCCGACAAATGCGACCCTATTCTTGACTGTACAGCAGAGTTGCATTTGTCGCAAGTCTAGGCGCCCGCCTTGGTCTGTTCCTTTTGAGTTTCCGGCCTCGTACTGCATTTGGTAGGTCAATCGATATCCTATCGCGGCGCGGATACGTTACAGTACAGTACAGCACAGGGAAGACCCCTCCGGCCGTTCGCCCGGCCGACAAAGTCCCACCCGGGGCCCGAGATCTACCGGCGCCATCAATGTCGACATCTACCGAGCCCGTCTAAGCCCTCTCGGCAAAGGCAACCTCACGCGGTAGACGGAATGAAGCGCAAAACATTCTCTTTGCTGGAGCGACATCTCGCACATCGTAGATGAGCACCTCACCCTGGTTCTCGGGATCGCCCGGTCTGAGTAAGACGCCAATCTCTTTACGTATCCGCTCGCAGATGTCCATGAGGGGTGTCTCGTCGTCAGCCTTGACCGAGAAGCAGTGCACGTGCACCATTGGCAGCTTGGTCTCGGTGTGAGGCTCAAACAGCCCCTCGTTGCCGTGGTACAGACCGCGGTAATTGTGTGTGAACTCAATTGCGGATGCCGGGAGGTTCATGACAAAATGTGAGATCGTTGGTGGCACGGGCACTCGGACAGGCTCCGGGGGCGGAGCCGTAGAGTTTCTTGATTGCCTTGGAGGCTTGATGACGGCACAGTCACCGCGCTTTGATGCCTCCAGGACAAGGTCTGCGGATGTGCGGATGAAGTCGTGGGCATCGTAGTTGAAGGGCTTGACGAACTCCGAGACCTGCATCTAAATGTGAATATCGAACCACGGTGAGACGACAGTGACAATGAGCTCACCTTGTTCCTGCGGATTGCTTCCTCAAGGTAGCGGTAACTCTCTGGGTTCTTGTCGTTGGCCCAGACAAAGACGCCCTTCTTGCCAGCTGGCACCGCAAAGGGTCCAATACCGGCCATGACATCTGCAACAACCTCTCCAGGCTTGAAAAGTCCTGCAATCCGTTTGTGCTCTGTGTCGAGCTTGCTGTTCCAGTATACCTTGGAGTAGTCGAACTTGAAAACACAGCCGGCCTCGCTCACCTCCACGTTCATATCATCAGGACCACCAAGGACTTCGTAGGCAAAGGTTCTGAACTCGTTCTCTGAACCGACATTATCGATCTTGTTGATGACGGTTTTGATGTGAGGGTTCTTGTCTAGAAGTACTTGAGCGATAATGTTCTTGTAAGGTAGGTACTGGTCACGGATGTTGAGATGGGCTACGCATATATATGTTAACAAGGATGCTGGTCGGTTGATAAGTGAGGAGCATACCGACGTGTCCCACGGTGTTAAAACCGCTTGGGATTTCCTCGTGAAGTTGGTCTGGAAGAATGGATTTCATAACATCAACTCGTACTTGTCAGTGTCCGCTTGTCAATGAGGCTTGTGTGCATACGAACGATAAGACCAAGAGTCATAACCGATTTCAATATCATACGGCACCACCTTAATGTCACCGACTTTCGAGGCTTCTTTGAGTATGGGACTCCATGTGTCTGGGGCTATTGTCTTCTTGATTAGCGTACTTGACAACCAGTTCGTCCAACATTCTGCAGCTTACACGTAGACTTGATCTGAGGAGCCAACACGATACATTTTTTACCCTGAGAAGCAAGTGACGGGTCTGGATCAGGCAAGACGGGATTAAATCTCTCCATAAACAAAACCTCGTTTGTCTTCTCAAGCTCTTTTCTATACTTGGATAGCAGCTTATTCTCCTTGACAGAAGCCGCCGCAGCGTTGAGAGTTTTTGCAAAGAGGGACCTATCGAGTGTCTTTGCAGCACGAGCGGCTGGTGCTCGGAAGAGGTTCATTTCTCGCAACTGTGAATTTTTCTAAATATTTTGATACTCGTTAGTTTTCTTCTATCTTGTTTGTATCTAGTGACAGGGGTTGACAACTGACATCCATAATGACCTCAGGTATTGTTGAATTTTTGGCGAAAATGCACTGACTGACATGAGTCAAACAAGGGTCTTGACCATTATTTCCCTGGTTCCTCAGTTAAGTTAGACCTTGCAACTGAGGCTGGTTGAGCTTTTTAGGGCTCGAATTTGAATGGTCATGCACTGCCACATGTGTGCGCCACACTTTCACTTATACACAAGGCTGGGGGTTTGGAGTGATGTCACGACTTCGAGATACATATTCACGGTTTACCAGTCGTTATTTAGGCAAAGCAACTCGGATTCGGATGATTTGTTAGCTCTCAGTTCTGAGGCTCCACTAACCCGAAAACCAACCCTATTGCAAGACTGCCAACATGTCTAGGAAGCGGACTCTTGATGCCTTCTTCAGTCCGGCTGCAAAGAAACCCAAGGCAGAAACAAGAGCAATCACTTCTAGCGACGTGTTATCAGAAGAAGTAAGAGATGATTCCCGTAAATCTACACAGGAACTAGTCGTATGAATTCTAACGGCTCATAGACCATGTATTCTGAGCACCAGTTCTACCCTCATCCCATCAAAAACCTACCAACGTCTTTGAGCAAGGAACTGTTAACTCTGCCGGATCAACCCGGAAGAGAAATCAATGATCAACTTGATCTTGACCTCCTGTACTTTGAGCCCTTCATCTCAGGTTCTGTATCCCGGAGACTCTTTGAGTTTCTTCGTTCAGAACTCCCGTTCTACAGAGTCGAGTATAAGATCAAGCGGGGTGGCATAGAAACCCAGATAAGAACTCCGAGGTAAGCTGTATTACTCTTGGAAGAAACGATGCTAATTCATGCTATCAGGTGGACAACCGTATTTGGTCTTGATGAGACTTCCAAGTTCGACGACAAAGGTCTCCCAGTAGACACCAACACAGGCTTGAGAGCCTGGGATAATCGATACGCCAGATATCCTCCTAGGCCTATACCAAAATGCCTTGATGAACTTCGTCACAGAACAGAGCTGGCCACAGGCTGTAAATACAACTTCTGCCTCGTCAACTATTACGCCTCTGGCTCCGACAGCATCAGCTTCCACAGTGATGATGAGGAATTCTTGGGTCGTGATCCAGCTATTGCCTCTTTCTCATTAGGGGCACGTCGTGATTTTCTCATGAAGCACAAACCGCCACCTCCGAATTCTCCTAGTCCCCCTTCTGTGAACGCGAAACCGCTCAAACTACCATTGGAAAGTGGTGACATGATACTAATGAGAGGGAGAACGCAGTCCAACTGGCTGCACTCTATACCCAAGCGGACAGGGAAGAATCAAGAAGATGGCGGAAGGATCAACATAACTTTCCGGAGAGCGATGGTCAAAGGAGGAACAGATAATTACTACAACTACAATGTGGGGACAGGGTCGGTGTACAGATGGAATAGGGAGGCCCGACAAATGCTGCCCTGGAAACCATGAGTCCAGATGTGATTATTTCTAAGGTATATGAAGTATGAACAACAAAGGGAAATTTATACAACAGGGCACTTATTTACCATGGCGCATCTGGGCTCTGCCGTAATGTTGCAGAGCCCTGAGGAAGACCTGGTACCCTACTCTCTCATTGTCTTGCAAACAGAAAATCTCAGTCAATCTGATTTGCCAAGGAGGATAACCCGACAACTCGAGGTAGGGACCAAACGTAAGCAAAAGATCAGGCTCGTCCATGATGCCCTCAGAAAGCTCAGCGTCAATCAGTTCCATCGAGATATCGTGAGGAGAAAGCTTGCCCCTCTGCGACATTTCAGCCAACGTACGTGTGAGATCAACCATGGAGTCACGGCCGTCTTGCTCAGAGATGAGGTGCAGACGCAGATGCTCCTTGGGCTTCTCACCAAACGGCGCTGGGAGGTCCTCCTTATGGGGTGATGTAACACTAAGACCAGGGTGCTCGGGGCCAAAGTAGAATGCGAATTTTTGGTTGACAGCATCGTAGACTCGGGGCATGTGCTTCTTGAGGATCCCTGCTACATGTTAGAAGATGTACAAAACTACCATATGTGCCACTACGAACCTGTCTTCTCATACACAGAAAGCATCGGAATCTCGGCGCAGGCGCACCATGTCGCGATCTCGGCCACCTCGTCAAGGAGCCGTTCGACATCGGCCTTTGTGCGGTGATTCTCCTCGAGCTTCAGAATAACACTGAGATGCTTTGGCTTCTTCGTCAAACCAACCAGGTCCTTCTTGATGTATTGCGGTGTACCATGATGGTATTTGACTACGGACGAGATCTGGTAGCCCACCACGTTCCAGGTTTGGCGTATCTTTATGTACAGGGAGAAGATCCCATGCATGATGGCAAAGATGAGGACGTGGATTTGGTTCAGGATGAAGCGACGAAGTCCTAACCGCGATCGTCGCTGTGGTCGAGAACTTGAGCCTAGAGTAGGCGGAGGGTCGTTGGGCTTAGGAAGATACGACTGCGATGAGTTAGCATGGCGCACTACAATCATGCGCACTTTTCGGTCATACATTGAGCATCCTTTGCCTCTCCTTCTCCGATAAGAGTGTGTGGTCTTTGGTTTCGTCGGCCCTATATGCCTGACGATCGCGAGTCGTCATGATAGGCATGGCTATTGTTGTGCAGCTTCGAGGCTGTCTAACAGACGATTGGAGCTGCGAACGTGTGTCCGAGAGATTGAAGTGTTGGCGACAGGATTTCGACTTTATAAACAGTCGAACAGGGATGCGATCGCGCAGACAACCGAGGATGGGCAGGCTTATAAGCTTGGACAGGTGAATGTGGGCAGACGTGTATTTAAGTCAAGACAAGGCCATGGCAAGAAAAGTCGTGGCGGTGCGATATGGGTTACGTCGCTTTTCTCCACCGTAGCTCTTGGCGTTGCAGGTCACGTACGTGCCTGTGGCTCAGCTACTCCTCCACTGGAAATCGACTACTGATAGCGGGGCTGGGCGTTGTAAGCTGAGCCTCTGGAGCTGCGACAGCCGGTCGGTAGGTACATACCTAGTTCTCGAGGTCCAGTGCTTCACTCTAAGGCAAGGTATCCTAACCTAGGTATCGATCGCCCTGCAACGCAATACCATGAGCCCTTGACGACCGACAACGAAACGAGACCAACGACGCGAGCAAACAGTTTAAACTACGCTGCAGCTTTACCGCGTTCCTCCTCTTCCAAGCATCGACTGTCGATGATCCCTCTCCACATGTAGCGCCTCTACTCTCATCAGAAATAACAACATGGAGCGCACCGCTTCCGGTCCCAAGACTCTCTTCCCGAGAGGGCCAAGCTTCACTCTGGACGACTTCTCTAACAAGGACTTCATTGTGCGTGACTTTGTCGATAGCCTAGCAGAGAGCGCCGTGCCCTCGAATCGCCGGTCTGGCAGTGCGCAAACACCTTTCGATCCAAAACCCCTTATTCGAACATTTGAAAGTATGACCGACATACACTTTTCGGCTTATACATCCAGAGCCAATCGTGCTGACTCGAGCTGTTAGATGCCCTTGATCAACTCGGCTCGCTTGGAGCTGAACTCCAGGAGAAGGAGTCGGAGCTCATGTCGCATGTGCGCCGCGCAGAGGTAGCCCACGATTCAACACTCGAGACCCTAGGCCAGAAGCTTGACGAATCTATGAGGGCGTTTGAGCAGCTAGATCTATCTCTCAATCAAGAGCATTCTTTTAAAAATGGAGTCGGCATCAAAACACACGCTGGCGGCAACATTGCGCTCCAAATCGGCGAGAAGCTCGAGGACCTGGACAAGAAACGACGGCGTGCGAATGATGCCATATTTCTGATTCAGTGCTGGACGGAGGTCAGTGAGACGGGAAAGCTATCACTACTCCAAGACGTTCAAAGGCAGGCTGGCTCTGAGCACAAAGTACGATGCGCAATGATTGTTCGCCAACTGATGCGCATCAGCCAGCGACTTGATCCAACATCATGGGGGCAGACGAACGGCCAGCGAAAAGGTGCACAGACGAATGGCGTGGTTGGAAATATAAGATTACACAATACCAGGGAAGTCTTGGAGAAGTTCTGCGAGACGCTCGAGCAGGACCTGCTTCAACAGTTCGAAAACAGCAACAAAAAGGGCAACTATAGCGACATGATGGAATGTGCAAAGGTTCTTTACGACTTCAACGGAGGTGCCAGTGTCATTGCGACCTTTGTCAACCAGCATGCCTTCTTCTTGGACCGCGATCAACTCCTGGCCGATGAGGTTCAGGTGGACAGCGACACATGGGAACAGCTGGCAGATCCTGACTCGGAGCCGCCAACGGTAGAACCAAGCCTGCAGAACCTCTTGGACGAGATCAAGATTGTCATGCAAGACGAGTCCAACCAGATCAAACTCATCTTTCCGTACTACGAAACAGTGCTTATCAAGTTCATTCAACGAATATTTCAGCAGTCAATCCAACAGAGGCTCGAAATGGTATTGGATGAAACTCTCAAAATCTCTTCTCTGGCTTTCCTGAGAGCCTTGCACTCCTCAAGAACCTATCTAGGATCATTGGTCGAAGATCTCAAGTCCCATGGCTTGACAGAACACCCCGAGCCTTGCTCCGCCCAAATAGCACACACACTTGACCAGCAGATGGAGGAGCTTTTTGTGCCATATATGATAGGCAACTCGTACATCGAGCGGGAGAGGAAGAGTCTGGAAGAAATGTACAGCTCCCTGCTCTTCAAGTATAGTATATACCATTCCAGACGGAAAAAGGCGCCCACTGGTTTCATGGCTTCACTCGCCCAGCAAGGCACCCAACTGATTGCCTCCGCAAAGGATGCTTATATCGAGCGTCTCGACTCGTCAGAACTCACAAGCACACAGAAGAAAATGATGCTTCGTGTTGCTGGCGTTCAAGATAAGGATAAAGATAACAAGAACGAAATCGAGGTCTCGGAGGAGGACGGCGCTTTGAGCGTTGCTAATGCCAAGCGCATGCTCAAGTGGTTGGCTGAGAGCGTTCAGCGCACTCTTGAGCTCGGAACCCAGACCGATACTCCCAAAGATGTGAATACTCTCCTGAACCTGCTCTTGACAAGCCTGGGCCAGGTATACATCGAGACTACTCTCGATGCTGCCCTTGACCAAGTCTCTGTGCAGGAGAACATAAAGACTGAGCCTGATCTATCTTACTTGCCAACGATACAGCCGGCTGTCACAATCACAAGTCTCATGGATCGATTCATCACAGTCGTACTCATCCGGCTTGCGGAATCAAACACAACAGTCAGGCGCAGCATGGAGGCGCAGAAGAGGGTGGCCATTAGTAACATTGAGAAGAAGACAAACAATGCCATTAAGGGCACTATTGACGTTGTGTCCAATTGGGTGACCAAGTCCTTAGCTGGTCAGCGGAAGCAGGACTTCCGACCAAAAGAGGTCGAGCTCGACTCATTGCAGACACAGACGTGTCTGAGCATCTGCACTTTCTTAGCCCGCGTCCAGCGTCTCGCTCGTCAAGCTATCGACGGCCAAAACTCAGAGAAGTTCTTCACCGAACTTGCTCTGGTGATTCTGAAGCTGCTCTTTGAGCATTTCAAGAAATTCCAGGTCAACGCCACGGGAGGTCTGATGGTCACGCAGGATATCGCAAAGTACGTTTCCACAATGCGCGAGTGGCCACTGACCAAGGAGGTTGGCTCCGCTGTCGAGATGCTCACTGAGATTGGTTCTCTCTTTATCGTCGGCCCCGAAGCACTCCGCGAAAAGACACGAACACTGGCTGCATCGGGCATAAGGGGGAAGTTGTCCAGGGCAGACTTTAGGGCGTTTGTGCAGAGGCGTGATGACTCGGGGACAGTGGGTATTCAGAGCGTTTTGAGTGGTCTTTGAGCGTTGGTGCAAGAGGCGAATCATGGGAAACTCTGTAGAATGGGTGGCAGAGAGTTGTTTTTTTGTATCCAGGAATGCATTGAATGAGATACCATGCTCTCTTTCCGTTGTCCAAGGGTCGCTGTTGATGTGATATACAGAGAAGTGGTTCATAGGTCCCGTCTCATGCCACCAGCTCTCCCCATCTTCTGCTCAATCTTGTCATCGAGGAAGTCCATAATCTCACATGTGTTGGCCAACTTCATGAGTTCTGCGCGCTCCTTCTTATCTAGAAGCGATGCCTTGTCAGGCCCCATGCCCGGCGCTGTCATTTCCATAATGTGGTGCTGTACCAGCTTGAATGGCACAGGGGCCTTTGCAACCTTGCACATGAAGGTTTCAACAGCTTCCCATGGACAAGCCGAGTAGCCAGCGAAGATGGCTGGGTTAGCAAGGAGACCCCGGGCGGACATGAATCCAGAGAGGTGAGTGTTACTAAGATGTGGCATGTTCACAGCGGAGTTGGTATTGTTGAGAACAAGTTTGTCCAGTGAGGGAAGGGGAGAGTCGTTATTGCTAGTGATAGTGGGTTGAAAGGGGAGAGTGTTGAGGTCAAAGATATCTCCTGAAAGAAGTATTGGGAGTGTTTTCGAGTACTTGGCTGTCAAGATCTCGAGGGCTTCGGTCCTGATTGGTGTGGTTGATGGGGTTGATCTTGTCCGTGGGTGAATGGTGATCCAGTCAATCTGGCGGTTTTGTGGGTGGCCTATCACGGTGTCTATGAAGTCCATGGTTTGCCTGGTTTTGTCAGTGAACCTATCTTACCCGAGAGAGAGGCCGTACCTGAGATCGTTGTGAATCCTGATTTTCACACTCACACTTCGGCCTTTGGGACTGTCAATGTCCTTTTCAAGGCCAACACCCCATCCATCACTCGCCAAACGCTGTCGGGTCTCAACCACCATATCCCTTACCAACTCACGATGATTCATCAATGCAGCACCCAGAGTCTCGGAACAAGCCCATGACTGTGGGCATCCGCAGTTAAGATCGACGCCTTGGGCATAAGGGGCTACGAGAGCTGATGCACGAGCCAGTTCCAGGGGGACATTTGCGCCGAACTGGACGATAGTTGGTGGTTGTTTTGGTGTAGTAGAGATAGTCAAATCTATTCCAGTGCATCAGCTTAAAGTTTCCTATGCAGGCATACTGCGACCTACCGCTGTCTCGGGCAAGACTGCTTCGATTAAACTCCTTGGCGAGGATCATAGGAGACCAACACAGGTCAACTCCATATTTGTAAACTGTTTGTCGAAATGCCAACTAACAAATATGAGCAGAATATTGAAGAATTTGGTTCACCCAAGTATACCTTTCCATATCGAACCATAGGCGCAAGGGCATATAAGAAACGACTCTGTTTCCTAGCCACATCAAAGATCTTGAGTGGGCTATTTCGTAATGTTAGGCATACCCTGGACATGTCGGAACGATGATATGAACTTACTGGTCAGACTCACCCTTTTCACCGATCGACATTTTGAGAAGGGATACGAGAAGGCGAGTAATATAATATTAGTCGTGATGTGTTTCTCGGTCTGTAGTGAGTTGTATGAGGTAGTTGAATTACTTGAGAACAGAGGTTTTTTGTGCAAGTCGCGGCACGTGACTAGACACTACCAAGATGAAGAACACCACGAAAGAAACATCACAATTACAAAATAACAACAAGCTATGATCAGTGTTGTGACTGCTGTTTATATACGGTATATGCAGTCTAAAATGCCGTGGCAACAACATTGTGACCGTCCCCAGAATCTTTTGACTCCACCGCAAATATGCCATCTGTATCACCTTCAACCTCCTGAGCCTCTGACTCATTCAGCAGCTTCTCTCTCTCTAGAATCACAGCCTCAAGCCACTTCTTCTCAGCTGCCATACGCCTCGCCATATCCGCCTCTTTCTCCTTACAAGAGTCGTCTAGCCGGTGTTTGGCGCTATACATGAGCTCCTCTCGATATGTTCTGTTATCTTCGAACTTGGCCTCCAAGATCTTGAGCTGGTCGGCCTTCCACTTCTGCCATGCGTGGTGTTTCTGATCCATACGCTTTCTGAGAGCGAGCATTGCGTTCTCAACTTGTTGGTCTCCGTTATCCTTATCTCCCCAATATGCATTGAGCCGCTCGTGGTAAGCTTCTTCAAGCTCATTCTCCTTCGCTGCTCGAACTCGGAAGTCCTTATTCAGCGAGTTCTCCTTTTCAGTCATCTTCGCCAGTGCGAGTGCTGTCAAGTCAGATAGCTCCGTCTCGTGTTTCATCTCCAACTCTTGCTTTGCAGCTCTGATGTCAATAATCATATTCTCAGCTTCCTCTTCTTGGTCAACATCGAGCAATACTTGTTGCAGGTCATGTAGCTCATCGAGCACGGTCCTCAGCTCTTGATACTTGACTTCAATATCCCTCCGACGGATGCTCTCCTGCCGTACTCTTTCCTCAAGCTCACGCTGACGGCGTTCTTCTTCTAATCTTTCCTGTTCCAATCGTAGAAGCTCGGCCTTGAGAGCTTCCTCACGCTCAAACTCTTCAATTTGCAGGAGGATATGCCGTAATTCCTCTGCTTCCTCTAGCTCTTGGGCACGCCTTTCTGCGCGTCTAGAAACAACGCCTTCTTTCAATGTTTGGAGGTCCTCCATCGTACAGGTACAAGCTCGCCATCTTCGAGAGCAAACGTAACAAAACTGGGTGCCACACCTACAAGTCATGTGTTGGCAAGCCTCCCTATGCTCAACCAAGGCGTTGCAGTTGAAACACCGCTTCCAACCCTCGTCCTCGGCCAGTTGGTTCGTGAGACTCAAATCGACATCTTGAGGGCAGTCCTCTCCAGCATGGGCGGGCCCACGACATAACGTGCATGTTACATGAGAACGATCGCATATTCCTTGTCGCTTCCCGGGGTAGATCCGCTTGGGCTTGATCCAGAGGTTACAGTTTGGGTTGCTGCAGTAGACCCGGTCGCTGACGGGGAGCTCCCACTCTTTAGATCGTTCCTCAAATGTCTTTTTCAGGTCGGAAGGGATGAAACGCATGACGGTCTTGACGGGTATCTCGTTTAGGCAGCACTTGGGTGGCCACTGCTGTTCATTCTGACATACTGCAGTGACCAGGCGTACAAAACAGTCGCGACAATAGTTATGACAAGGCACCTTGATGACGTCCTTGGGGTGAAAGTCGTCCAGACAGGACACACATTCCCTGAGATTAGTTGTTAGTAGGGGAACCTCATATACTGTACCAGAACTTACACTTCCTCGACGCAGTATGGTTTAGTCAACCGGCCGGGACTTTCACTAGTATGCTCTGCTTCTGCAACCTGTTCTTGCAAAGCTCCAAGAGCGGCACCCGTGGCGCTACTCTCACCTCGCTCATCACTGCGCTGAAAGAAACGACGAAGGGCAAAAAGGCGTCTCTTATTTGCTCTTGCATCGGCTTTGGCGACAACGCTAGGACCAAAGGTTGTCATAATGATTTCTTTTTTAATATTGGGGGGAGGTACGGCGTGATTCGTTTTTACCTCGACTGGAGGTTCTGTAGGTATAATGATAGGCAGATAAGGCTCCTTGCTTTTACCCTTCTCCTTTTCCTCTTGTTTTCTTTGCTCCTCATTTTCTTTCTTTTGGAGATCCTCTTCAATGAATCTTGCGTTGACATTCTCAACTGAAGACTGGAGTATGTCGAGAA
This sequence comes from Fusarium sp. NRRL 52700, assembly GCA_013396095.1. NCBI lineage: Eukaryota > Fungi > Ascomycota > Sordariomycetes > Hypocreales > Nectriaceae > Fusarium > Fusarium sp. NRRL 52700. Next base: position 194,956 of record JAAQRM010000494.1, on the reverse strand, counting down.
GGATTTGAGACGTGATATTTGGAGCCTTTCTCAATGCATTTGGTGGATTGTATTTGTGCCAGTCGAGGCCAACAATATCAAGATCGGATTTCTTGACCGCCCGAGAAACTCGCTGTTCTTGCTTTCCCCCAGAAGCCTCAGAGCCATGGAGAACTGCGAAGGGGCCCTCATAAAAATCGAGGTAATCTTCAGGTCCGAAGGCTCCAGGAATGAGGGGCTGTTCACGACTCAACCCTGCCATTCCTGCAACAGTTGTCGACATGAAAGCACCCTCTTGCCCAGATAAAAATACAAAAGGTGTCAAACATAGAGGTCAAGAACAGAGTATGCCTCTTGTGGGAAACAAAGCAATGATATGTTTGACTGGTCCAACGGCTCGATAGTGTTGATCATGCGAAAGAAGGCTATATAAACGAGTTGATGAGCAGCAGAGAGGTGTCCTAGATCTGCAGGCCAACCTGCCCGATCCTGGTGGCCCTGTGTAAGCTAATCAACCATCCGTACCTATGTTGATTGAACTCTGTCCGGGAAGCATGGGAGCGTCTGCAGGCACAGGGTTTCCACTGCCTAGTTAATGGTTCTCTCAGGGTCATGGCATGGCCGCTTTGTCACATCACTCGCCCAACTAGACACCTTCTAGGCCCAGAGTCAGCCCTTGGAGCAGTCTTGGAGAGAGGCTATCAGCTATGCCATGGGAATGCCTTGGGGATGGAGCAGGATCTAATGAAATACTGGCGTGTGGCCAATCAGATGCTCCATCTCGTGGCACGCTCGCATTTGACTGGCCATGTCTGGATTTCTGCCGCAGAAGCGGGCGAAGTGGCACACGCTGTTTAGAGGACCATTAGGAACGAGGCCGAGTTTCAGCTCATGTTTCTAGCGTGCCTTAGAACGATACGCGTGGTCTGAAGTGGGAGAACGAGCTGGCTGTACTATGTAGCCTGAAAGGGGTGAGGCGATACTAATATTAGCGGTTTCGTGTAGCTGCAGTTCGTACCTAGTTGGATGAGTTTCAGTGCAAGGCAGGCCGGGCGTTGATAGTGGAAGATACCAAGTTAGCGGGCTGGGTACCTACAGTGTAGGTAATGGGACCCACGGTTATTGGTAGCTATTCCGCCTGTAATTCCGCATCTCAGTCAGGCACACCATGATTTGGCTATGTTGGAAGTGTAAAGGAATTCGTTAGCGTTGGTGATCATATTTCGATAGCTAGAGGTGGACATCTATCTATTTACCCTTGAGGTATCACAAGACAATCGACCAGAACCCCGGAATTACCTTGTCAGTAGGTAGGTAGGTACCCAAGGTAGATCTATGTACCTAGGTAGTCTCCACAATGATACTCAATATTTCCCCAGCTAAAGATATCTCGACTTTAGTCATTACATCAACGCTTGAATTATTCGATCGTCATTAACCTCGACCGAAACCAAGCAATAACAATGGCACGCCTCTCAGGACTCCAAAAAGAGGTCCTCGCTCTCTACAGAAATTGTCTAAGGGAGAGTCGAAAGAAGCCACAAGTATGAACGGTTTATTCATTCAGGAACCTCTATGACTGACATCAGACCCAGGCAACTCGCTCACATTTTGAGAGCTTTGCCAGGTCGGCTCACTCCCAGACGTATAGAGCTTTAGTGATCAATACTCTAATATCTCTCTAATACCTAGACATGAGTTCTCTAGGAACTTGGCTATCGATAAGCGCGACTTTGCTGCCATTGAATTCCTCTTAAGGAAAGGACGACGCCAACTTGAGGTATACGGCTCACCAGGCATCAAAGACATAAAATAGACGGCATCCAGCGGCTCCTGCCTCTTCAGTTGGATGTATTCGACTGAAATAATGTGGCAAGAGATGTAAAATTATCACCTTGTATAGTACCTTCCAATCCTTTGCCGAGCAGGTTTTCGGAATCCTCGCGAATCCAATATTGCTTGGGCCAGAATTCTCTCATCCATCATCAGCACAAACTCATTGTATTATCACTCCAACATACCGACATAACCAAGCTATTCTTTCTGTCATACATTCAGCTTTTTTAAGCCCTTATAGCTCGTGTATTGCAGAATAGTCATGCCAGAATCTAACCTCGGCACTCGCAACTCAAACTTGCCCATCACACGCAAACCTCGTTCTGTCAGCGATAGCTCAAGGGCTCGTGGGCGTACCATTTTTAGGCCAAGAAGATCTGTACGTGTAAGACACCCGAGCACAAACCAGCAACATCATGGCCATCGATCGAGTTCATCGCCACCCGATCCAACTTCACATATAACATGCCCAATAAACCAGTCTAGCCAGGTTAAAGGAGCGAACGATAGCGCCTTTGAAATGCACTACAATGGTGAAGAAGACTGGATGGATGATTTTGAGCCCGATCCCGCCGCCTCTGCACTGGGAAAGCAGCACAAGAACTGCCCTACTCGTGACAGATGGCCAAGACGTGATATATCTTCGAGATCCAGATATCTCTCCAAAGACGACTCGCTACCTTCAAAGAGCGCCCATAGAGATGTCAGCCCCTTGCATATGTCTGAAGTCGGTATCTCAGCACCCCCGAGAAAAGTGTCTCATTCGACCCTCAGAGGCCAGCTATCCGAGATGGAGGCGGACGCATGTCCTGCACCGTTGCACAGTCATGCTGCAGATGGCCTCAGCAATGACTCTGTTGCACAAGGGTACCATGATGTCAACGACGAACTCGTGGAGGCCATTTCGAGAAATATAGCTCGACAACTACAGATGCTATCAATCAAGAACACAACCGTTCGTGGACGAAGTGACAATGAACAGCCACTTTCCCGGACCTCAGATAACCTCGAAAACGAGTCAAGAACCCTAAGTCAAAGGGAAGCTCTGAATCGATTCACTCAAGAGCTGCAGAGATATGCTGAGCAGTCGGGTGCAAAAGGCAAGCTGCCGATACCTACTCCGACCCCACCGCGCTCTAGCACCAGCCTTCGTACGATAGCAGCTCTTCTGCCCTTTCGTTCGGAGTTTAAAGCTGCCGGTCTTGCGATTACTTCGAAGGATCAAAAGAAACGTTCATTCCACCGTTGTCCTGTTGGTAAGCCTAGAGCGATGACCCGGTCTCATGCCGAACAACAGTATATCCTCCAGATGGATGGCAATGCAGGGTGTCCCAGTTCGAATACAGAAATCCCTTTCCCAATCTCAAAAGATATGGACGAGTTCAGATATGCAATGGTGGACCAGGAAAAGCCCCATAAGTATCGAAGAAAGAAGGCAAAAGCTGAGCAGAAAGTACCACAGACTTACTGCAATTCTTGTCAACTGGGAGATCTGTGTCAATGTAGTAGCGATTAGAATTGTCTGCAGCTTACGCAGAAACCAAAACCTTTATATTCAGAATCCCTCAATGAGAAGCCTTTAACAGGACCTACGGCCAAGCTTCCCAGACCACGAATGCATACATATCCCGAATGGCCCAATGCCGCATCTTTGGAGAGAAGGTCGGACCAGCGGAAGAACGTCGACAAACGAAAGACAAAATCGACTTCCCCAGCTGTACGAAGCACCCAGAAGACGAGGAAATCAAATCGAGCTTTTTTCACTGGGCGAGGGACACCTATGATCTGCTCGAGCGTATCGTTGGAATCGGTAGTCCAGGATAATGCTCGCCCATCCTCAAATAAAGACCACCCTCGTGCAAAAAACGACGTCCATGCATACAGAAATTGTAGCCAAGGAAACGAAGAGGAGAGCCCATGCATCAGACCAATGCAGACCTCAAGGGATATCAAGCAATCCACATTGGTGCAACCTCACCCCAGAAGCCGCCATAGCTTAAGTGCTGATATTGTCGTCCCGCAGCAATTACATGCCACAAAAAAGTCCAGTAAACCTTTGCCAGAACCGCCTCACCCAGATTCGTCATCAACAGCTGCAGAACAAAGCTGCAGATTGTCTGTTGAAGATGTCTCACCATCTACACCAAAGAAGGACTTACTTGATAAAGGTAAAGCAAAGGTATCATCGGATAGGAGAACCAAGTATGGGAGCCCTTCCATATCACCAAATCATGTTACTGTCTGTTCACGAGGCTTTTCTGGTAGAAAAATTGGACGACCAAACGTACCAAAGCGAATATCATCTATTCGAAGTCTTCGAGCAGCTAACCAAGATTATGACCAAGATGGAGTCCTAGATCGCGATGTACTAAGGGGTCTCCATATCGCGTCTTCGGCAGCTTGCAACGAGCAGATTGATATATTCATCCATGAGACGACTGGTCTACGTATTCGGCAATTTCTCGCTGATCTCATGCCGCTCGAGAGTCTGGGCAACGAACCAGTGCGGGAATCAAAGGAAGAAAGGTCGAGGAGAAGGCGGGCAGACATCAGGGAGGTAAAGCGACGACTGAGGAAATCTCGACAGATGAGAGAACGCGCCATGGCCTGATGCTTGGTGAATGAGGCGTAGTAACTCATTCTTCTAGTTCCAGCCATTCCTGTGTCTCTGAATGCAGTGGATACATTGTTACACTTAGCTTAGATAAGACGGGGACCCTCACCCAGGTTTGTATAATGGCGGTGTTCTCGTTCAATCATGCGTTGAGCAGTGCCGAGTTGTGTTATGAGGAGATAACTAGTCCTAAGGCATCGAATTTCAAACATGGTGTGTGTTTGAGTGGCTACAGGGGTTGACGTATGATGCTTCCCCGCTCAACCTCAATTCTTGGCTTCTTCTAAGTTTATGAGAAGCACATCCACTAAGTTGGTGTCGCCAATATAGTCAATTTGATACATCATTAGAACCTCGCCTTTAATCAAAGACTATGGATTTTTTGCGGTTGTCTCAACAGGACATTCAGGTTGCGCGAGCCAACTTCACCTTGTCTGTGAACCATGATGATGAACACTTCCTAAGATGTTGGAAGCAGCAAACATGCCAAGGTTGTCTCGCAGCTTCACAGTGTGGCTGGTGCCCTTTTGTAGGTTTTCATTTACAAACCATATCGCTTCAACTTGTACATACTTACTGGATTCACAGACATGGTCATGTGTGCCGAATACTAACAGCATCCCGCTTCTGGCACCAGCTTACAACGAGAATGTCTGTCCACACTGGGCTGAACGTTGGGAGTTACGGACAAGGCCGCTCGGGTGCCAGGTTTCGTCAATCACGAGTCTCACTGCCATTGTCATTATTATATCGACACTGGTCTTGGTTTTACTCATGGTCGGTCTTATGGTGGCTATCCGATGGTTCTGGCAGTACCACAAGAAGCATCCTGGTTGGTGGCGGCTACGGAATTTACGCTGGGCAAGGACGTGGCTACGGGCCAGAGAACTTGAGCCCCTACTACCAGGAAGCTGGCCGCATAATGGAGGCCCCTAGGATAAAATCTCGACGGTCGGGCCACAACTACGAGGTTGAAGAGAGTCACAATACAGACACCGAGCAATTTTTGCAACTGACACTCGATATCCTTCAACCGGAGCTGACGGGAGGGATAATTGCCACTTCGTCTGCTTCCTGTATCACAGTGTCTGAAGCACCCTCCTCACTAGGCGAGTCTACATAATCAAGGTTGACAGTGACTAGACAGGAATCGAGGATTTTGGCTTTCATGCCAGGATACTTGGACTCAAGCTCGGCGAAGAGCTTATTGAGAGGCATCGTGGCTGGCAAAGCTTCATAGTCTTTGCCAGTGAAAGAGCTAGCACTGGCAAAGTAAAGAACGTTGAAATGTCCAGTTGGAGGCTTGGGAACCGAAGACATTGTGGAAGCAAGGTGCCTATAAGATTCTTTTTGGAATGTTAGCCAGTGGCCAGAAACAGAGTTCAAAAACAAGTGGTGAATGGGGTTTTGGATCAGAGATCTTGGTGATAAAAAGGTACATCAATGTATGTTTCAGGTAATACATGCTAAAAACATCATTCCAAATAGAATTACATGAGAACAAATGCGTTGACTTACCAAGAAAGTTGGGAGAGTTCTGAGTTATGGGAAGAAAATTGTTGGAGGTGAAAGAAGAAATCTCGAAGAATTCCTCTGGCCGCCCCGCTTAAGGTAATTTGAGGTAAGTTAATTTGCACGTGACTAGATTTCACGATGTGAAGCGAGGTTAGTTATGGAGACGCAGAATGTCAGAGAGGAAAAAAGGTATAATATCCCCAGTTGCCAGGTCGACGGTGAAGCTCCGAGGTCGTTGTGATTGTATTATAGCACTTGTTGATTGGAGGACTCCCGGTATGATCTTATCTTGCCTGAACAGAGCTGAGCTGAGCCTCGAAAGGCTCGGAGATGTTGAAACAGAGGGAGAACACCACGGAGAAAACAAGAAATGAATTTCACTTTTCTTCGGATTCCAATATTGCAGAAGAACAACTGTTCTGGAAATTTTTCGTTATGCCAGACCAGATCCGTCCGTGTGACTCCTCTAACAAATGAAACTGGAGTGTCATGTGCAGCTCCAGGTCAATGTCCCAGTCCCAATACAAGGCGCGCACGCCACAGCATTAGCATGCATAGACCATCCGTCGTTGACTGTCTTTCGAGAACCCCATGCTCCTCCAGAATGCACATTTATCGTAGTCGTCGGGCCTCACGCTCGGACTCGAGAAGGCAGAGGATGTCGTCCTCACGGACTGTGGTGGGTGTACGTTAGCATTTGCAGTCCTGTATTCCTATTCTGACCCCTCGTCTGAGCGCCAGAGGGGGCGTCGAGAATCAAATCGTACCTGGGCCCTTGACGTTTCGGATGATCGATCGGGTCTGGTCGTCCATGAACTCGACGCGGACCTGGGTGACACCACCACGAGAACCTGTTCATCTAGTCAGAAAATCCCTTATTCATTCCCTCGTTTCGATCCTGCTGATATCTTGCTTCGCCGATATCAAATTTCGGGGAGAGACGCACCGGTTCGGCCGAGAACTCGGGTGACCTTGACGAGCTTGACGGGCTGCTTGGAGGCGTCCATTGTTGCGACCTGAAGAACTGGTGAGCTGGGATGAGAATGGAAAGCGCGATGGGTCGAGGAGAAGCCCTACTGTTGGGAATTTGGGTGGATTGGACGGTGGTCGCGAACGTGAGCTGGAGGAAGATTGAACTTTTTTCGTTTACCAAATCAATTAATCTGGTGTGTCAAACAAAGCCCTTAACCCCACGAACGGATTAATAGTTGGGCCGATAATCTTCAGCCACGTGGCGCAGCTGGGTCCGCCACTGTAGGAGCGAGATGGTTACCACATTGTATCAGAGACATGAATGAATGATGGGATTTGTTTACAGTGAAAAAGAGTATATGTTTTGGTTATTTGGATATCAACAGCTCAGTTGATTCGTTTTCTCGATTACTTGGCTTATTTTCTGGGGTATCAGATCAACGCATCGTTATTCATAAATCCTCCATCCTCTCCTCCAGATCCTTGACCCATTCCTCCATAACTTGCTTATTCTTCTCAATAGACATACTGCCGTCCTTTACAGCCGCCTCAATCTTCACAAGACCTTCGTTCCACTGCTTCAGTTCCGTAGCCATCTCCGCTTGCTGTTTCTCAATGCGGGCCAATGTCTCACTTGCAGTGGCTGCATCCGAATGAATCGCTCTCAGTGAACGAAGGCGATCCAGTAGAGGTGGCAGGATAGGAGTCAAGTTTTCAATCGTCGGGAGAATACCATACAGGGCATTTATTTTGGCTTCCTGCTCAGTCTCTTCACTCTGAGCTGAAGAGCCATTTCGGCCAAGCTCTTCTCTCAATGATCTGGCCTTCTCCCGAGAGTCATTCAGCTTGTCCTGCTCTTGGGCCAGTGTTCGTACACGCCGACTGATTGCATCCAAGTTGGCTGTCGAAGCTTCGGCGAGAGTAGAAATCTGCTTGTTCATAGAGTCCAAAGTTGGCAGAATTGCACGAGGAAGACCATTAGCATCAGACTCTGGCATTAGTGAAGCATTGATCCCAAGTCCCCGCTCCAGCATCAATAACCGGCGGTCGAAATCGGTTGCCTTGGCTAATGCATGACTTTGTTCATACGTTGGTTCGTACATTAAAGTATAAGTTGCGTCCTCTGCTGAAGGTGCCTCGGTCTTCTCTTCAGGATTTGAGGTTGCATTCGTCCCTGGAATCCGAATCGATGTTGCCCGACCGGTAGGCTGCGATATCTCGTCCAAGACTTGGCTGAGGGAAGTTAGTCTGTCGTCACCAGCGGTGGTGTCAATGTTTTCCTTTGTCTGTGATTCTGCCTTTCGCTTTGCATATTCGTTCTTTGCTTCTTCCACTTCGCGCTTCAGGCGGGCGACTCGGCGCTCTAGACTCTCGTCGTCGTCGTCGTCGTCAGAGAGATCGCCAAGCTCCTGAGTACCGTCGTGCAGTATTCTTTGTCTTCGACTGGACACCCTGTACGCCTTGCGCTTCCCGTCCACTCGGTCCGAGAAGTCGACTCCGCTCGCATCAACGTTGGTAGGAAGAAAGCGAGAACGCGCTTCATCTATTCGCAGCCGAGATCGGGATATACCAGGCGTCTCGTCCTCGATATCGTAGAACTCGTCGTCCGAATGGGTTCGAGCTGTGGTTGTCTGGAGATACGTTAACCACTATCAACTGACCGTATATGTAACCCGAAGAAGCTTACAGGAACCGTAGAGTTGTCATCTGTGAGCTCGGGGGTCTCGTAGATGTCTGGAGCGGAATCCTAGGTAAGGTCGTTAGCATCTTTGAGATCTCTTTGTGCTAGAGGTAGAAACTCACCAGATCTGGAAGAGCGGCGTACTTCCGATTAAGAGCCATTTCCACTATCAAGGGAGATTTGAGTAGGAGCCAACTGATACTTCGACTAGGACCTCTGGTTACAGAGCTCTATTCTGACATAAACTTGTTATGTTATTGTAAAGTGAAGGTGTATCACTTTGTACTTCGCTTCTGACAACAATGAAAATGGCAGTGAAACCAAGCACTGTCCAGCTATAACCCTTTTCAGCTTCCGAAGTGGTTGAAGAAGCACTGACCATTATGGTAGGTACCTACCTTACCTACCTACCTAGGTACTAAGGTAACAATAGCGCCAATGCTTCACTGTGTACCTATCCCCTGACATGTAGGTAACGTTAAACCCTGCCTAGAACCACCTTAAGGTTGGTAGGTGCCTTCGGTGGGTAGGTACTTACCACCCAGGGATTCAGACGGGAGGTGGGCTGCAGGGCGTAGGCGCGTTTAACCAGACGCGCGCTGACTCGCCGAGGGCAGGTGGGGAATTCCAGCAACATCTCAGTGAAACTTACCTGGCCAGTGAAGGAAGGAACGAACACAGTTGACAAGTTGTTGTTTCAAGGAGGAAGCCGCCGTATCAAATCTTTGCTCATACACTCACATTCTTTTGATTTTTTTTTTCTTTCTCTGCTTTGAAACATCTCATGGCGATACTCTCGCTTTTGAGGTTCTTTCCTTTCCGAAGCATCTAAACGTCAAATCTCTCACCACTACACATAAGTTCATTTCAAAACCCTTACATTTCCATCTCGGCTTCTCAAAGGAAGAAACGATCTGCAATGGCTGGCAGAGTGACCGGGTTAAGCAGAAACCAAAAACCACCACCGCTTCTTTCTCAGATTCGCGGCTGTGAAAAGCGAAAGCTTGAACAGCAACCAGACGATGTCAACGCTCTACCCATGTCTTCCGAAGATGAGGCTGAAGACAATATACCCTCGCCCGCAGACTTCAGGCTGAGACCAAGTGGCTCTCAGGCTCAAATGCCAATCGAGCAGTCTGATGATTCCGAACCAGGGACTTCAGCTCGCGGAGATATCAAGCGCACAGCCTTCCGCAACCCGAGTAGCAGTAGTAAAAGCCGTAGGAATGCCACCCGAAAGGTGAACCAGAAGGAAGAAAAGACATTGAAAGCAGGAAGCGATGCCGAAACATCTTCCTCGAGTGTAAAACGAAGAAAGCTTGACGGCAAATCCGCGAATGGCTCAGCGAGTCATCTTAATGACACTTGGGGATTTACCAATCCAGGCAACAGCAAAGCAAAATATGGAAGCTCACAGCCTCGAGGATCGCAAGCTTCTCGTGGCTCGCAAAGTTCTCTAGTAAAGAAAGGTTCGTCAGACTGGCGACCGTGTCACTTTCTTATTAATCCGTGTGCAGGGAAGACAAGAGAGACAAAGGGCGAGCTCATACATGAGAAGACCAAAGAAGACGACTTCTTACATAGCTCCCAGACGGAAGAAAAGCCGACCTTCAAACCTGTCTCACAAGAATCTTTCAGTAGTCCCACAAAGTCGGGGGCTACTTTGAGACCTACACCTCAGGATGACTTGGGGACCCCCAAAAAGAAAGGGAACATAGAAACGAAACCCACAATCCGTGGTCTATCCACCACTCCCACAAAAAGCCAGGTAGCTCACACCATCACCAAACTTTCGCAAGACAACCCGAGCAGGTCGCGCTCGTCGTCTCAGAATCGAACGGGTATCTGGAAAATGCCCACAAAGAAATTAGGGGGTCAACCTAAGACGCCCGAGTACAACCCACCCACATTCGTTGCGCCAGCCGAGATTGATGGTATGCAGACCAGCAATAGCGATATAGGTAGCATATCATCACCAGTCTTATCAGATCTAGATGAACTCAGCGACACAGAAACGATCAATGAGGAGCGCCCCACAGACAAGAACAGTTTGGAAGATAGAATGACGAAATGCCCCTGGTGTGGGGACCTCGTGTCGGAACAGGCCCTCAAAGATTATTCCAAGGGGAAGAGACTGAACGTGCAGATGCAAACAAGGTTCTGTGCTAAACACAAGAAAGAAACTGCCATGGACACATGGCGCGAAAGAGGCTATCCTCATGTTGACTGGAGCGGTCTTGCAGGCCGACTGGATGACCATCGAACATACTTGACCAAGATCGTCAATGGTAAACAGTCGTTTTTCCGTGATATTCTGGCAGAGAAAATCGAAACAGGTCAGGGCAGGTCACTCAAGAAGGAGGGTAACCTCAACCCAGGCTACTATGGTCCAAGAGGCTGCAAGCTCATGTGCGATTACCTCGTGGAAGAGTTTGGTGAATCCTTGAAAGAGAATGCTACAAAAGATCGGGTCATCGCCGGCCGTGGCTCTGCAGCCTTTATCCAGTCGGTGTTGGTAGCTGAACTCGCTGTACAATTAATCATGGAGGATATGGATGTGTCTGCCTCGGAGGCTAGGGAGATTATGGAGGAGAGCAAGGCTCTTGGTGAGCTGATCCACGAAGAAACATGACATCTGAATTTGAAAATACAGCCAGCAAATAAATATTTATATGCATATATACTACGTCAAGAATAAAAAATGCTCATGCCCCTTGTCCGACATTTGCGTAACTACTTACATACTTTTTTTTTCTAAGGTACACTGAATGGCATGAAAATAGGATTTTGGATTTCATTATATCGGAGGCCAATGTGGCCGTCTAGGTCTAATCACAGCTCTCTGAACTGGTCAGAATATGATACATGTAGATTCTAGTCAATGCTGACATTTCGCCAGGTCTTCATCGCCGATCCCTCTATCCACACCGTTCTATTGTTCCTTCTTTGTCTTAAGGGAAATGTCAGTTGTTGTCTGCATGAAGAACTGTCGCTCAATTGCCTTGAGTATCTCGTCGAGAAGTCTGCATCAAGTTAGTTGACTGCAAGCAAATAGCAACAAGTTGAACTTACACAACAGGGGCACTGATGGCAACAACTGCCTTCCATTCCAGAGCATTTAGGGGCACGATGGAGAACAGGCCTTGAAGGAAGGGAATATAGACGAGAGAAAAATGCAAGGCCATGGACAAAGCGATGGCATAAACGAGCATCATGTTCTTCCAAAGGGGCAGAGTGAGCAGAGACTCGCTAGACGACAGCGCGTTGATGGCGTTGAACATTTCAATCACAACCAGGATAGACAAGGAGACCGTTGAAGCTGCTTTGGCCATGTCGTTGGAGAACATGGAGCAGCCAATTTCGGGGAAGTCAGCTGAGCAGTGGTGAAAGCGAGTGAGTTGGCGGAAAGTGATCTGGGGACCCTCCGGGTTATACATGAACCACCAAGCATAGCCAGCAACCGTAGCGAGACCAACATAGGTACCAATGACGAGATACCGGAAGAAGAGCCATCCGCCGATCAGAGCTTCATCTCTCTTGCGAGGACGGCGCTTCATGATGTCGTGGTCGGGGGGGTTGAAAGACAGAGCGGTGGCAGGCAGACCATCGGTGACGAGGTTGACCCAAAGAAGTTGAACTGGAACGAGAGCCTCGGGCATACCAAGAGCAGCCGTCAGGAAAATCGAGACGACCTCACCAATGTTGGACGAGATCAGATACCGGATGAATTGCTGGGTGTTGTTGTAAATGGAACGACCCTCCTCAATGGCTACCTCAATAGTGGCAAAGTTGCTGTCAGCAAGAACCATGTCGGCAGCCAGCTTGGAGACATCGGTTCCTGAGCCCATCGCAACACCGATATCGGCCTTCTTCAAAGCAGGAGCATCGTTGACACCATCACCAGTCATAGCAACAACCTCGCCAAGAGATTGAAGTAGATCGACCAGTCGAGATTTGTGGCTGGGTTCAACGCGGGAGAACAGAGAGGCACGCTTGGCTGCTTCAAGTTGCTCGCTAGGAGACAACTGGTCGAACTCGCGGCCGGTGTAGCTCTTGCCAGTAAGATCCTCATGCTGACCAAAAACGCCAATCTGGCGGCAAATGCTTTCCGCGGTGTTACGATTGTCTCCAGTGATGACGATGACACGAATACCAGCATCCTTGCACTTCTGTACAGCGCCAGGAACCTCCTCTCTGGGAGGATCAAGCATGCAGACGAGGCCAAGGAAAGTCATGTTCTGTTCAAGTTGGGCATATTGTTCGGTAGAAGAAGCAGTGTGCAGAAGAGGGTTGTCAGCCACCTTATCGATGCTGGCGAGAGCGATGACCCGAAGACCGTTGTTGCCATATCGTACAATCTCGCTCATCAGGCAGTCTGCAATCTTCTTGGTGAGTGCAACTTGCTTGCCATTGGAGCCAACAAGAGTTTGAGTGCAGCGATCGATGACGGATTCAGGAGCACCCTTGACCAGGAGTTTCTTATCATTGCCCTTACCAACCAAGACAGACATGCTCTTGCGATCCCGGGAGAATTCGTACGTAGCCAGGCGAGGTAATTCCTTCTGGTAGGCTGCGCTGGCATAATGAACACAATCTTCAGGGCGGGTATCGGTAGGGGCACAAGGTCCAATCTTCTCAACTAAGACTCGAAGAGCACCCTCAGTTGGTTCACCAATGCTGGAGAAAGTGGCAGATCGAGAATCATAGGCAAGCTGGGCGTCATTGCAAATGGCAGCTACCTGTGTCATTTGGCGGATGGTAGCAGAAGAGTTGGGGAGGTCCTGAACGACAACACCGTTCGACTTGATGGCTCCGCGGGGTGCGAAGGTAGTGCCCTCAACATCGAGCTCGTCTAGACCACTGCCATCTTCGTTGAGATACAGAACCTTGCTAACGCTCATCTGGTTGGTGGTCAGAGTACCGGTCTTGTCAGAGCAGATGACGCTGCAGCTTCCAAGGGTCTCAACAGAGGGGAGGCTTCGGACAACAGCGTTCTTAGCAGCCATCTTTCTCGTTCCCAGAGCCAAGCAGGTAGTGATAACAACGGCCAGACCCTCAGGAATTGCAGCAACGCCAAGGGAGACGGCAATCTTGAGGTAGTAGATGGCGCCCTTGGTCCAGTTGCCGTGGCTAGGATCATTGAAGTTGGGAATGTTGATGAGCCAAACCAGGATGCAAATGACAGTAATAACCTTGGCTAGACTGTCGCCGAAGTCGTTAAGCTTTTGCTTCAGGGGCGTGGGTTCAGAGATCTGGGCAGTAATGCTTTCGTGAATATCTCCGATAGCGGTGTTAGGGCCTGTGAGAACAACAATTGCTCGAGCGCGACCAGTTACAACAGTTGTTCCAGAGAACAACATGTTGGTCTGGTCCTGCAGAACGGCTTTCTCGTCTTCGATAACGGTAGAGGCGCGTTTGCCGACGCTCTCGCTCTCTCCAGTAAGAACTGCCTGATCGACAGAGAAACTGTTGCTTTCGATAGAGACAACTCGACAATCGGCAGGGATACGATCACCAATGGAGACTGTGACGATGTCGCCGGGGACTAGCTCTTCGGCTTTGACTCGCGAAACATGACCTCCATTTCGCACCACGTTTGCTTCGTTTGCTGAGTATTCCTGTAAGGCGGCGATGGCCTTCTCGGCGCTGCTTTCCTGGGAGACTCCGACGACACCGTTGAGAATGAGAATGGTGAGAATCTATGGGAGACAAGTCAGTGGATTGATCAATAAGAAGCAGACAGGATTAAGAGCAAGTTTGTACTTACAACAACCGGGTCGACGAAAGCACTCCAGCCTTCTTCATCGTCGAAAAGTGCCAGAATGAATGAGACAGCGGCGGAACCAAGCAGGATGAGAACTAGCTGGTCCTTGAATTGCTCTAGGATAAGCTCCCACAGAGGAGTAGGAGGCTCTTCAGGAATAGCTACCAAAAGTTAAGACAGTTCAAAAGACGTGGTGGGGTTACGGAGAGGATCTGACGTACAGTTGCGCCCATGTTTGTTGCGTAGCTCGGTGACCTGAGAGTCGCTCAAGCCTGTAGCCTCGTTGACGTTGAAGTTGGCCAGGACATCGCCAACTGGTTTCGCGAACGCGCTGTCCATGGTGAAGGCGATGCGCAACGCGAGCGCTCGGGACGAAGCTGAGTCAAGTTTGTATACCGAGAAGTTGACAGCGAGACAATTTGCGAAAGAGAGAGAGAAAAGGTCTCGTTAACCTCGAAGCAAGGAATGGAGGGCAATGCAGACGTCAGAAAGAAAATGGCAACACGTATACTAGAACCTGGATGAAAAAGAAAGTGCAGGAGAGAAAGATAAAAGACACGGAGGCAATAAACTATAGTAATCGCCGGTTTCCAATCCTGTCATGGAACAGTTTACAGTAAGGTACATTTGTCAAGACTAGAGAGGCAAGGCGATGAAAGGGCCCACGCACGTGGCAACCTCCAACCTTGTAGTATAGATTTTATTCTGACTAATGGTGGAGTCTGCTGTGAAACCTGCTTTATCGGACTAAAATATACTAAAACTAGACAGAATCTGAGTCGCGAGACTGTCAACTTTTCCGCTTCCGTCTCTTGTTGGAAATCCTCAAGTCTAGACGCTTCTCCGTGGTCGAAAAGCTCAACGTGTTCGTTTCCGTCTCGGGCTGTCGGCATGTCTCTCCTGTCTTCTAGCGTGACAGTAGCGCATCCCCACAATCTGGGAGGTCACTGTAAAACCTCCTGAAAACCAGGCACTAGTCCCCTGAAAACCGATTCAGGACTGCTCCCGCCTAGGTCTGGGGGGCAAGAAAACATCGGACCTTGATATGGGTTGTCAAAGTAACCTCAGCAAAAGATGCCGTAAGCTCATACTAAGTTACCTAAGTCTTTTTGTCAAATAGGATCAAGGTCCCGAGTTTTCTTTCCTCCCCGAGTCCCGCCAAGAGACCCCAGCACGATTTTACCTTAGTTGGTTCTAGCTCGGCGAGCACCGCCACGGTGCCGAGCCAGTTAGCTTACACCTTGCATCACGACAAGATGCAACTTGAGCCTTCACTGGCTGTCCATATATGCCAAGTTGTCGATTGCCGAATAAGCCGCTCTCACCAATTGAAGTTGAAGGTGAGTATGGGTAAGTCAGAGGGTCGGTGGAGACTTACTACCTACATATCTATCCACGAAGATATGCGATACTCGTAAGCTTCTCAGGTCAAACCCATTCTATCCCGGCCCGGTATCGCCATCTGACTCGGAATGAGGCTTGACTGAGAAAAGTTGGTGGTCATGACAGCCTCTACCGTACGTGGGGGAACAAGACATCATGCTCGAGTCTGTGTAGCAGATAACTTCTGTCAAGCGTGATGCTCTCAGGATAGTTAGTTTTCACATAAACCATGCATTATAAGAATTTATCTTAGATACCTAAACCTTAACAGCATTTATGTCGTGACCTGTTTACTCTCCAGATATAGATGTCTGATATAAAACACCACTGTCATCTAATATGCTTGATCTTGCATATGATATTTTGTTTCCACAAAGTATCGGCCTCAATCATGATGTTAGACACGATGCATTATGGGCACGCTTCTCCACATCGGACTACCAGGCTCATTAAAATTCATTAAAAAGAAATCATTCACTTCGGCGGTTACGTGGATACCGCGATGTGTTCGCTATCGGGTTGTGATCCATGTCACGAACAACTGGCAAGCTCATACATCATGAACACAACACACATCATCTGCTGTTTAGGAACATGAACAAAGGAATGCACGTATATCCTAAAACTACCATATTTCTTCTCTTCCTGACCTTGCGGTAACAAGTTGAGCTCTTCAAACTTGTCAATACTATCTGCACTGCCCATCCATCAAGCCACAAACAAGATGATCACACAGTTCAGATTCTTTCAGCCTCCCCAACCTCTTATATATGAACAGGCCGCTGATTTCTGAGACTCTCGCCGCCACATCAAAAGAGCCATGAGATTCTTGGACTGTTACCTCGGCCTTGACCGTCAATATTACGAGTTTGCAGCCCCCTACCCGTGAACTCATAATATCTGATGGCCGATAGTAACGAGGTCGGCTTCAAATAACGTGGGAACTCTTTGGCCTATCATTTAGTCAAAGCATATTCTGATCTTGAGGCTTGCGTCGATTGACCTTTTGGTCTCGTTGCATCACAACTCCTCGACTCGGGCATCAATATTCCCGTCTTCGGTGCTTCCAGCTTGGCCCTGCACCAATGGCCATGCAGACGCCTCTTTGTATCACCACTTCCCAGCCGTGACACTCTGGCTCATCGTCACCGGCTGTACGATTCCAGAGCCTAGGATCGTGGGCGTTGAAGCTCAGTTGAGCCAATATGACCATACAAGACTGCCTGACTAGATTGTTAGAATCCTCTTTTTTTCTCGGTTTCGGACGCAGTTCTCGGTGAGTTCTACCTGCAGGGTTGCTCATCACTCTTGCATGACTTCTTCTAATTCGCTATTCAGGAAGGAGTGTCCCGAGATACTGTACTTTTCGGTCCGCACCTTTCTGCCTGTACCTTGGATAGTACCTACCTACCTAGGTACCTAGGTAGGAAAGTAATGTAGGTACTCAGGCAAAGTAGGCACTCCCATAGATTCATTGTGACCTCCTGCAAGCTTCCCAGCCTTTCCCTCTGTAAGTCTTTGATGTTTGGTCTATCCCATTCATGACATCTTCCTCATCATTCATCATCACAGCCATGTTTGGACAACTCGTCTGAAGCCGCTTTTTTTTGGGTGTAGTTGGGTTTTCTTGGAACCAGCACTTTGTTAATTTCTTGGACTTTTACCTCGTCGCTCCCTTTTCATCATGGCTCTCCTGAACCCTTCAGCCTTGCCCGATGTTTCTCGTAGCATCCCTAGTACAAGACATTTCAGTTGGACAGCCGGCTTTCCGTATATATCACGATTTGATTCCCACGACAGCCCCCGCAGATTATATGACATTCATCTGCCGTCGAGATTGGATGAACTTCGCCTTGATGATATCAATGCATTCACAACCCAGTACGCGAGTTCCGAAAGAGCAACTGCCACACACGCGAGACCTTCTTGTCCGCAGATACACGTCGAAACTATACAAGAGGTCCCATGCCACGAATCTTTCGCTGAGAATGCCAAGCTTCGGAGGCCCTTCTCTAGGTGGATGAAATCATTACATCGCCGAGTGAGTCAAAGAGACCACGGAAAAGTTTGGTCTCCAGATACTGGATGGGAAAATCTTGAGTGCGGTGGAACTTATCAGCGATCAATTCGCCGCAGACTCAGTCGCCGGCTCTCGTCTTCTGGGTCTTCTTTTGGTTTCATTGAAGCAGTCCAAAGTGCTAGTATCAGTATTGCTAGTGCCAGTGCCATCTCGCGCTCGCACCGGCATCATCGGCTTTCGCATTGCCGGTCGCGGACTGAGCGAAGCAGTCGAGCTTCTTTGTCTGCTCCAAGGTTTTCCGAAGACAGTATTCCGTTCGGAAAGGTCAGCATTGATGTTGCTGCCGTCCAGCGTTCTCTTCGGCGCCGGCAGATCATCGAGGAGCTCATCAATACGGAGGAGAGTTATATTGGTGACATTCGTTTCCTTATTCATGTGAGCTCAGCCCAGCACTACTCTTAGGCCAACTGACGGTAAATAGACCTATATCAACCTGCTCGCTGCTCTCCCAACTTTACCTGAGCGGCTACGCTCGTCCATCAACCATAATCTCGATCAAATTATTCAGCTCCATGAAGAAATACTCGGCGAGCTACATAGGGTAGTTCCAGATTCTGAGTACAGTCAAGCTGATTATCTTATCGCATCCTCCTCCAAATCAAACAATCTCAAAAATGGACATCGCCGACGGTCAAGTTTAGATATGGTCTCAGGGGACCAAGGCAGCCTCCAGTTGCTAGAAAAGGAGCCTGGTGTGCTGTCTGACCCTCAGGTAGCAGCAGATGCGGCCAAGATTTTCAGTAAGAGGGTGAGTTGCCTTCTTGCAATACAATCCCCGAGAGTTGCTGACATGTTGCATCCAGATGCATCGGTTCTTCATGTATCAGGAATATGGTGCGAAGTATGAGATGATGATCAAAGATGCCACTTCAGCTCTGGAAACTCTCCCCGAATGGGAATTACATCAGAAAGGGCTTGAGACTTTCGCGTTCACCATGGAGCCATCACCATCGTCCGATAGCAGAAAGGCTCTAACTATAGGTGATCTTCTTGTCAAGGTATGCTCCTCTGATTATATCTGCTTCACCGTCTGACATGTCAGCCTCAGCCGATTCAGAGAATTTGCAAATACCCCCTTCTTTTTGCAGAGCTACTAAGATGCACCCCAGTTATCGACTGTCCAAACTCTCACATGGAAGTTGAAACTACACTAATGAGGCTCCGGGAGGCCACAGCTGAGATCAATCGCTCAACCGAGGATAATTTGATGAAACGCATCCTTGAGAAGACCTGGTTATTGCAGGATCGTATCGTGTTTCCAAACAGGGTATTCTTCACGTGTATTCCCTTGTTGAATCTTTGCTAACTATGTACGAGAGACTCGATGCGCACTCGAAAAATCAGGTCCGTTCGTTTGGTCACATTCATTTGTGTGGAGTCTTGCATGTATGCTGGAAATCACCGGCCGGCGTTGATGGTCAGTATATGATCTGCTTACTCTACAAAGACGTCCTCTGTCTGGCCTCGGGGGGGAAGTTTGATCCTATCTACACGATTCTGGCCTGTATTGATGTACACTGTTCAGCTGTTGAAGATGCTGACAATGGGCGTGGTAAGGCATGTCAAAAATAACCGAGACTTGGACTAACATATCTTGTAGGCTTGCAATGCCACCTAGCTCCCTTTTCTTGGAAGCTTGTTTTTGAGAGCGATCATCAGCTTTACGAGGTGGTAATGACGGCTTGCACGTCAAGGGAGGAGAACGAATGGCGCACCCGGTTGCAGCAACCACTGTGTCTGGAGCCAGTTGGTAGATCTCCTGGCCTTCAGATATTTCTCTCTCTTGACATTCAAAGCCTAGGAACTGTGTTTGGACGACCCGGTATGCTTACATTTCCCAAATAATGGAAAGACTACATCATACTGA
Organism: Fusarium sp. NRRL 52700; assembly: GCA_013396095.1. Classification (NCBI taxonomy): domain Eukaryota; kingdom Fungi; phylum Ascomycota; class Sordariomycetes; order Hypocreales; family Nectriaceae; genus Fusarium; species Fusarium sp. NRRL 52700. The sequence goes on along the minus strand of JAAQRM010000494.1, from coordinate 175,265 downwards.
ACATCGGTAGGAAGTATCGCGAGGAGTCTGTCGACGCATCAGGCATCTGTGGGAGGCTCGGAGTCATTCCTGTGCCATGTCATTCTCAAGAATACAAGTACCATGAAATCTAGTAGTGGTATCAGCTCTGGAGCTGGCCTCCACCGTTCACAGTCTTTGTTATCAACAAAGGCCAGAACTCCAGTCCTGGTACCGTCTCGAAGTGAAAGAGCGCGGCTGGAGGTGCTTCTCTCAGATGTCTGGAGTCAAGATGTTCTTCCCCTTCCTAGCATGACGAACATTGCGCGGAATGAGCAAATGCTCAGGCGGTCAGCATCAACCGTGATGAGAAAGTTAAGTGTATCCAGCATGACGAAGAGGCCAGGAAGCTTGTCACGCAGAATGATCGAGGAGCCGTCGAGTGAAGACCAGACCCGCCAGACGAGTTTTTCAAGCGATAGTGGCTTTGAAATCTTTGACAAGACTGGTCGTGAGGAGAGCTCACACTCCTACACAAGTAAAGGCTCAGCGCTCCCAGAGACTCGAGAGCTAAGTGAGGAGGATGATCATGTATCGGACATGTCTCCGAGGCTGGAGCTCACTCAGATATCTGAACTCGAACCTCTCAATTTGATTGAGATTATTTCGGACAAGCAGCTGCAAAGTGAGGCAAAAAACACACCAGCTCTACAGGACTGTATGACAAACAGGCCCCAGATCAATTCTTCACAAAATGATTCCAGAACAGCAACGCACTCTGTTGCAAAGGAGAACCTGTCTCGCTTGGCTGATGCCACCGCCGTACAGAGCACAGACGTTCCATGGGGGAAGGAGAAAGGCTCGAAAAACGAAAAGAAGTGCACAGGCATTCGCAGATTCTTTCGGTGAGAACTGTTATGAGGGCACCAGTTGGCTATGACGCTTTATACATCTCTAGTAGAACTGTTCTGTATTATCAGTTCAAACATGATGGGAAACTACATACTAGGTAGGTAGGTAAGCAGGCATTGGATTTTATTATTAGCATCACTAAGGTATTAATGTCCTACTAGTCGATCGTTACGTTACTTTGATGAGCTTATGTAGTCCAACTCGGTGGTTTCTGAATACATAGCGCTTCGAGGCTAGGGGGATTCTTGCCTACTTATTATTAATTGTTTGGTTTCAAATCATCAGTTTTCTGGAGTTTGATAGGTTGTCACAATCATGACTTAATAGACAATGCACATATCATGAAGTTGGATCCTCGGCATCATACATCAAGCAAATGTCCGCCTAAAGAGAAACAGGCTAACACAGCATTCATAGGGGAAAACATTATGGTTGGCCGAGGCAATGAGAAATAAGATGATTTGTGACTAACATGGAAGACGGGAGAACACCATAGGATCCGCTGCAACTTGGCCAACTCCTCACAAGGAAATCGTTGCAGGCTGGCGTGAGGAGCACGCGATCGATTACCATGGCAGCCCATATTAAGGCACACAAGCTTGGATATTCATGGTACCTTATTCTTTTACTTCCCCGTGCTCGAAATACCTTGCGGTGACGTATGCGGTGGATTCAAGCATGCAGGAACGTGTACAGTACCAGCCAGACGAGCAACTTTGAGCCTGGCAAGCAAACGGGGATTCACTGCATCATTGGCCCTGTTGATGCTCATGGCAAGTTATAGTGGGGCCTGTCCTGCCTGAGGGCCTTGAAAGCCCCACAGTGTAGTACGTACCAGCCCACTTGCCCGCCTTGGGAGAGCTACCTCCTAAGGTATGACGTATGACGTAGGTAGCTTCCAGCCAGCTAACGTTAAGGTAGGTAGGTACGGGATACATTCGTCGCTGCTCCTCACATTGAGCTTCCTTTTAAGCCTCTGGGTGCACCACACTTCCTCGATTTCTTTTTCTTTTCTTTTCTTCTCCTTATCTTCATCTTCATCCTTCGATCAACAGTCATCAACAAATCCACCCAGCGACTTCTCTTCATCACCAACACAACCAACACAACCACCACTACTTCCCTTACTCAATAAACAATCACAATGGCTCGCGGCGAGACTCAGCAGACCAAGGTCCACTACAAGGGCAGCGACGACTTCATCATCTTCATTGACGATGTTGAGACCTACCAGAAGTGGAAGAGCGACAAGAGCATTCCTCTTGCTCACTTCATTTCTTCCTTCAAGATCTTCCTGACACACAAGTAAGTCAAGCCACCCCCGCTTTGTATCTCCTCTTTTCCCTTCAATCTCGTGGCTGGCATAGAAATGGAAGCCCTGCGTCATGTATTCTACCATAGTCTGCAGCATTGGCCTCCCAGACATCTGGTATTTGGTCATGGCTTCAGCCTGCCATCACCAAAACAATTTCTAATTCCATAACACGCAGGCTAACGTTCTAATAGCCAAGGAGCTCAGGGAAGTCTCGATGCTGCTTCAAAGGCCGCTCTTGAGAACGAGTTTGGTACTTCTGTCGACGATGATGTCATCAAACAGATCCTCGAGAAGGGCGACACTCAGACCGTAGAGGTAAGGTCTTTTTTTATGTGAAACATTCTTAACCTAGCCACGTGACTAACATGGTCACACAGTTCCCTGAGCGTCAAGGTCCCAAGAACGACAGCAAGGGCCCTATGATCTCCCACTAGAAAAAACAATATTCTACACGATGTACCAGACAGCAGGCGTTTGGGGGTCCGCCATATTTTTGGGCATGCAATTGCTAGGAAAGGGCTCATTGCAGTTGGCGGTACTATCGGTGAACAACCAAGACTCATCTGAAATGGTCGATGAGGTTGTCGCAAGGCAGTTAGTTGGCCCGAGCCACGATCACGTTGACAGCTGAATGAACCAGCTAGCGTCTGATGCTCTGAGAGATGGGCATGTTATGACAGTGCTTCATGAAATACAACCAGCCTTGGGAATTGCAAAGCGTATGCCGCGACCTAATCTAGACGCATATTGCCTGAAGCTTGGTGACATGGAAACTAGTGTCAACTTGTGTACGGATAGTGCTATGTGTTGCAAAGAAAACAGCGGAAATGATTAACCTCACACTCTTTATAGGATCTTGCCTCTTCTTGACTACGTCGACCCTTGGATAGTCAGGTCTGTTTAGTAATATCGCGAGTAATTGATTTTCTGATCATCGATCCCTATTTCATTAGCTGTGATTTAGAACATCTCAGGCCATTTCATCATTTCTCGTGTCCACTACTTGCTTTAAATTTAACTGACCCTGGTTTGGTTTCCAATTGCATTGATGCAGCAAAATATTACCTTCATTATATATATAATCTTGGTCCATACTCCATGTCAATGTCCTGTGGCTTTCACATGTGGACCTAAGGTATATGTAGCGGAGTTATGATCCAAAAGGAGGCTATTAGACAAGGAATGTTTCGAAATACCACCACTTGGCAAAATCCACAAACAGATCCGGTTTCGACATATTTAGAGGACTCTTAGTTGTTTCTACTATGTTTTAGAATCACCAAGCTGAATTGCACTTCGGGCTTGGCTCAGTACGCTGGTATGTAGGTATCCAAGGTATCCAAGGACGCAACAACGGAAACAGACAGGGAATTTTGAAGATATTTTGGTAGCATTAGATCTATATTTCGGGTTCTTTGGCTCCAGGGATTGTAGCAGACTCTCACCGGAAGTCCTCAGGCCCGTCAAGGCTGCGCAACTCGGCCAGTTCCTTGTCTCTTGATTGCACGACGTTCCTATGGAAACGGCCGTAAACTGTATAGCCCTCTCCAATGGCATCCTCGTCTACCAGCACCTCCACGACTTCATGCAAATGGAAAATGCAGATACAAAACAAACCACAAACACAAACGCAATGCTAGAATTGAAATCTCCTTGGTGCAGGATGAGTCGTACAAACGCAGTACTGATGGTCTGATGGTCGTATATCATGGGGGGAAAAATCGCCAAACGCCGCAAAGGGGTATATATGTGACAGTGTCTCTTCGTAAAATCCGAGGTTTAGAGATGGCGTTCAATTAAGAAGTCATGCTATAACCCGTTCTGTATTTTGTAGTATTATACATCCATCATGGCAAGCTGCGACTATGCACGCGTAACGCCGCCGCTGCGCCCACGATTAGGAAGAGTCCAGGGTTTTGCGCAGATCATCTAGAAATTCAGTGTCAGTCACGGGTAGATTTCTCAAAGGCTTGCAGTTGTCACTAACCTCTCCTTCGCTGTAACCCCAGAAGTAGACAACCATGCCGATGAGGTAGTAGATAGCGGCGTTCGTGCCTTGGTAGATGAGAGCAGCACTGAGTGCCGTGAGAGGAAGGATGGCAAGTCGAAACTCTAGTGAGCGGTGGAGAGCCGAGCCGGCGACGAAGTTGAGGGGCCATTCGAGAGCCAGCATGGCAATCCCCAAGAGCAGATTTATTATCTGTAAAGCCGGTACGGGTCTTACTGCACCATCTAGGGTGCGTGTCAGGAAGTCCCAGAAGATCTTGGGCCAAAAGAAGCACTCTATGGCAGCCACAATCTGATCTGAAAGATGGTGTCAGTAAAGGAACGATGGGTTCGGGCCATGGTCAACTTACAGGCTGCGGCGCTCAAGATGATGAGGCGGGCCCAGTGATTCTTGATGAGTTTTCCCATGATGAATGGATGTTGATTGTCAAGCCCAGATTGAGTTGCCCTTGACTTGTTCCCAAAACGTTTGTTTTTTCCTTGCGGATGATAACCAGTCTCGTTTTCCCTCGTTGAACTTGTCGTCTATTCGTATAGTACCCAAACACTGTTGCCAATAGTCCTTTTTCGGTGTGATATTACAGACCGGCCAGCGGCGATAAGGTATAAAAGAGCGGACGAGAAGAAAAAAACGAAAGTATTAAAACGAACAGTAACTCTGTCAGACCAGCAGACAGAAAGAAGCGAATGGTGAGAGAAAAAAACCAACAACAGCGGGCGAGTGGCGGATGATATCGAGGAAGAGACGAGACCCTTGAAGGATAAGCCAATGTGTTAAGGTCGTCGATCCCGACGGTTGAGGCTGAGCCGAGAGCGAGGTGGATAAGGATAGAGCGGAAGCTCGAGATTTGAGACGTTGGCGTCGGGCGAAAGGTTTAGGGACAATTATGAAGCCGATGATGTCGCGGAAGATGGTTGGCAGATCCACGCACTCGACTGTATGGTCTATAATCGTGGCAAGCACACGCGCGACATTGTATAGAATTGTCGGTATGGTTATCTTTGGGAGAGACGGTGGCGGTATTGTAAGGCTGATTCTGTCTCATCCAAGAGCGGCTTCTTCCCTTCCCGAAGATATTGTAGTCGCAAGATTGTATGACCAGTCGAGGTGATACTCAGGAGTCTTCTGAGACGTTACAAGAGACACAGATTTCAAGATGGACCGGGGATTGGGCTGCAAGTAGCAGTGGAGGGCAGCCTGAGACTTTTAAGAAAAGGCCAAGAAAAGAACCTCGACAGCCAAAATGCGCCTCTTTCTTGGTATGGACATCTAGGCCAATGCAATGCATTCATGTACAAATTAACCAGGGTCGACATGGACCGTCGGGCCACGAGCCACGCCATTTCTCGGGGCCATCTTTCACTTTCACGTATGTACTGTACGTACGTATTCGCCTCACGATATAGAAGCGCCTGGGTGACTGTGAAGTGCGATGGAAAGTGGAAAGGCGGGGAGAAGAGGGCTAGGGTGTGAAAGGCTCGTCACACAGACCGACGTCCAGCATCTTGGAGCTAAAGCGGGTGCAAGCAGCTCTGAGATGCCATGATTGGCCGTTGCCACGGCTGGCGTGGTCAAACATCGATAAACTCATATGTCGCAGTGGTGTGAAGGCTGGTAATTGGTGATGACCTCGGCGGTTAGATGCAGAGCACAAGCCAATCAAGGTGCTTAGCGGCCATGTGGGAGAACAAGGGAAGCGGGTAGAGAGAGATGTGACAGGGATTGAGTGATGCCGCATGAAGCTAAAAGGAAGCCCTGAGCAGCCAGTTAAACAACTCAACTTTGACAAGAGCCAGGAGAATACGATTACTTGGTCGTTCCCCTTAGATGAGCTTCATCTCAACAAGAGACTCTCCCGCCTAGTCTATCTCTCGGTCGACAGCCATCCATCAGAGTCTCTCTCTTGAGACGTAGGAGGATACCACATGAGGCAGATGCTGGGACAGCCGACGTTGCGGTGTTTTGACTTGCTGTTTAACGGACCCCTGGCCCCTGGCCCCTGGCCCCTCTCCCGCCCACCACTTCTCCTTAATCCCTGTTCACTAAATAAACGCTGCATGTTGTGGTGTTCTTTTTTTAACTATGTACCACATTGCTTTGTGGCACTCGTCACGCTCATTGCGGCAACTTGCCCTGTCGAGCAGTTGTTGGGTGAAGAAGATCTGGGGAAGATCTGGTGTTGGTTATCGTCAAAAGCATGTTGGTTGTCATTAAACAACTGATGAGACATTGCGCCCCCATATTAAAGCGCTTCTCGAAACAGGATTGCTGCCTTGATTTGTTCAGAGATATCCCGAATCTTTGGATCAAGCGGTTGCGATCCGCTTCCTTAACCTATCCCTCGGGACCGATCAGAATGCGCCCAACAGCTCTTGTTACCATCCATCATCTGATGTGTGGATAATTAGCACCACTTCTGCTCTTGGTTTCTTGACCATCATGTTGAGCTAGTGCCGCTTATCACTCTTCTCATACCACCTCACAGAGCTACGACTTGGTCATTTTCCCCTCACCGTATCGACCAAGACCACAAGCTGTGACTTGCCCCCAAACATGCAAGCCAAGGTAATTATCGGCTCATCCGATAGTGCGTGATAACCGACCGAGCCTGAGGCCTACCATGACTCCATGAGCATAGGTAGTGAGCCCGATTCGTATTGTCGCCGACCTAGCTCGGCGGTTGCAGCATCGCTCTAATTGGTTCAGCTTCCAGATACAAGGTCAACCGCACTTGCATCAGTCGGTTGCCCGGTGGATACTTGTTCTATCACCTCACCTTACTAAGTTAGTACCCAGTAGACTACCCTGTCTTAACAACGGCGCACGAGTTCAGCAATGCAGACATAGGGACCGTAGCTTGTTTTCGCTATAACTAACTCCTTTTGAAGTAATTGTGAGCGGTCGAATATGCACTACATTAAGCTTGCATGTATCATCGCTTATCCCTGTACTTTTGCCCAGATGCTTGCCATGATTTCAGCAACACCGCCTTGCACCACAGGGTGTGATCCAGAATACTGGGCGGATGATCGATCTAAACGGCATTCCTTGTAAGATCTTATTCTGCACTGAACCACTGTCATGTCATTATACATAACACATTCTAAGTCTCTGGTAAGCAGACTCGTCGCTGCCGCCCAGTATCTCGGCAACGGGGCTAACTATCTGGCTTATCACACATTGTGTGCATCTTTTAGTCCCGGTTGCTCGCGGACGTGTGGCGGGCCATTGGAGAGAAATGAGACGACTCGTTCACCATCGCTATCTCCAAGGTATTCGCAGATTGTGACTCGGCCGCCTGGGCTGGAGTAGAGGTCTGCGAAGCCTCTGAACCCAGAGGTGATTCCAGTCAGAACGTTGACCTGGTCTCTTGAAAGAGGCTTGCCTTCGACGCACCAGCATACTAAGTTCTCATGAGTTACCTGTTGCTCAGTATTGACAGCGGGATTCTTTTTGATGCAATCCCGCCTGAGAGATTCAAGGCAGTCGGCAAAATCCTGGGTCGTAGAAATGGGGATCATAGGTATGTGACAGCCTGAGCACATCATCCTATAGAGTAAGTCAACAGGTAATAAGCAAGCCAGTGATGTGAATGTGTACTCAATTTGCAGCCGAGAAAAAGACTCCATGGGCTTGTGACCGTCCAGAAGCAATATCACAGCGATATGCTCTCCCCCGTTCATAAGCGACAGTCTTGCCACTCGCGCCTTTCCCTCAGAAGACTGCAGCTCAGATGATGACGAGACAATTGCTCTGAAGGTAGCGGGTGGGCTGTTGGAAATGGGAACCGGAAACGTAATATCACAAGACTCCAGGTTGCTTTCTAGAGACGCTAGTGTGAGTGTGTGCGTGATAATACCTTATTATAGCAAACAGGTCACATCGACAACCAACCTTTCCATGTTGACGAGCTTGTTATCAGCGAATGGACCGCTGGAGCCCATTCTCTTCGCCTTCGTAAGGATGAACAAAACATGATCTGTCCGGTTTGAGGTGCAAGTCCCCAAGAGTGATGTTTGTTCAGAAGAACGACCAGGGGCCAGAATGGTTCATTAAGGATGTGGATGCGCTGAGCCGTGATTCCAGTCAATGAAGTCTGGTAGGAATCAGTTAAACTTTCATGTTGAGATATATGAGACATGTTTTAAGGAAGGAAAGCGACACCTCAGCAGTACCTACTGGGCCATTATGGCCTATCCACCCGCCTAAGATTAGGTAGGCACTTGGTGAAGAAAGAGCAACCAACAGAAATGGACAGCACGATGATTGAGCTGGCGCAAATCTCGGAGTTTGTCATCTTTAACACACCGGCCGACATATTTACCATGTCAAGGCTCTTTTCTTCAAGAGTGAGCTTTGTATCACCAGTTATGACACCGAGGCTCTCAATACCTCTGGGTTCGTACTGAGAAGCCGAGGTACGGAGCGTGATTTTTGTATTGACAAAGCAAAAGAGGATATCTCTATCTATGTGTTCGTAAGAGGGAATCCTGTTGTCAGTGAGTGTCAATTCAACCAACACAGTAGTTTCGCTCTATGTAAAGGAAGAAATTAGTTGAGTAACCAATCAGAGCTCTACAAACCTCTCATTCCTGGTCTATCTAGTGCCCACTAACTTAGTAGCTAAGCTTCTTGCATGTCAGCACGGAATATCACGGCTCCGGGAGAGACGGCCTCGACTCTCCTCGAAATATCTACGAAGTTGCCTACCTAGAATGACGTACTTGCTTTTGGTATCATCAGTGAGTCTTCGAATCAGGTTTGCCCTTGCACTTCCAAACGAGTCGGTCTCCTCTGTATTGTGCGCTTTATTGACGTGCCATCGACATTTGAGCTTCAATTGACTCTCCACCACAGAAGCCCCACCTGCGATCAAATATCCAATCTACGAGACAGCTTGGCAAGCAGCTCTCAACACTGGAGCCAAGAGTTCCTAAACCAACAGCACTCATGGTTCCTCTTCCGCTTTTCAAGCTTGCATCTCTGCTTGTTAGGCATGTCTCAAAATATGGCGCCGTACGAGATATCCCCTGTCGCAACTGGACCAGGCACTGACAGCTCCTCAGAATCACATCAAAGCTCAGGCACACGATCACCCCCGGTTCAGAGCGTTCGCTGCCCGATACGGACAATACATGCATCAATTGAATATGAGGATGTCAGTCGCATTGTTGCGGAACCCAGACGCTGAACGAAGAGCAAAAGAAAAGGCCGAGGCACCAACGGTCAAGACCGAAGAGCAGCAGAAACGAGACGATGAGCTTAAACGAAAGCAGGCTCCCGAACTTCCCAAGAAGAGCATACCGTTTCAAAATATCTGGAGACGGAAATTCAGGCCACTTCCCGAGAACAAAGCGGTCGATCTGTTCGCCGATGTCATTGGAGATGCTTTCATCCTCTCAGTAGCCATCGCCTTAATTGTCTACGAAACCTGGAAGTCTTCACAAAAGCCCGACATGAACAAATTGCGGATAGAAGAACTGGACCAGAAACTAGAAGAGCTCAAGAAGCGGGAAGACGAGCTAGAAGAGGCGGAAAAGAAGCATAGGGAAAGATATGAAAGCCTGGAGGAGACACTGCGCCAGTTGAGGGATCCTAAGACAAACCAATTGCTAGTCCCGGCGTTACAAGTATCATAACACTCGAATCGACGAGCAACCAAATTAAATGCGCCCAGAAACCCTCTACAGCTTGGAAAGCTAACTAGATGGAATCGCGAGCACTTTTCAAGCCTCAAAATACCAGAGAGACTCGGCCATGGACAGCTGAAATACTGGACAATGGATAGCTGGTACTTGGTAATTATGCACCCTTTTGTTTCTTATCATAGTATAGCCTCTTCTCCACTATAGACTTAGATGTTCATGACTTACGATGTAAGATGGCAATTCACAATAATAGAACGAAAATTATCTCTCAATTGACCGCTTTATTTCAGCAAATCTGGGCCAGATGCTGGCCTCGTCCTTCAAGGATTGAAATTCCTTGATTGGCTAGCCAGAGGCACAGACGAGACAGGGTGTTATTTGATTGGAGGATTCCACGACCCGCCCCAGCTCTGTTGTTGCCATCGGCAACAGCCTGCTCAGAAAGTACACAAACCACCAGTCGCGGCAACTGATGACTTCTCTCCGTCTTTCTTCGCTCAGCGTCGCTCGTCGGTTTCTTGCTCTCACAAATACTAACCCATAGCATCGGGCGATAGCGTCTCAGTTTTCAGCATTGTTTAACGTCCCTAGCTCATACTGCACGAGTAGGCGACTTTCTTTCATTCGTCTTGCATGTTGACGTCGCGAGTCTCGTGAGTTCTGCCCACTAGTTCCACTGGATCACTATCTCGACCACTGTACATAAAGCCATTGGACACGCACTCGGTCCTTTCGTCCCATGTTCACTTCGGTTTTGCTAACCTTTTATCTTAGTCCGATCTTGCGACACTTCATCGCGGTTGCTGACCTAGCCCGCTCGTCTATTTGGGGACGACCGTCCACAAACTCGTTGAACCTTCGCATCGCAATATCCGAACTTTTCATCAGCCATGGCTCATAGGCTAGCGCCCCGAGGTGGTGTCGATCTCGAGGCCTTGTCCCCTAGGGATGCCAACGCCCAACGAGTACCCAAAGTGACCGATATCAAAACAAAGACGGCCGCCCAACTCAAGGCCGCCAAGGAGAAGGAACACCCTCCGCCTCCGCCTACAGAGGTCCCTGAGCCTGCAAGCACCGATCGACCTGATGGAGCAACGTATCAGGTCGGTAAACTGCTCGGAAAAGGTGGCTTCGCAGTCTGCTACAGTGGCCAATTATTACCCACGAAGCAGCGATTTGCTCTGAAGATTGTCAAGAGCCACATGCCCCCCAAAATGGAACAAAAGGTTTGTGACAGATACAAGACACATTGACACACATCTAACATGTTTCAGTTCCAAACCGAGCTACAGATTCACTCAAAGATGAAGCACAAAAACATCGTTCAATTCTTAAGAGCTTTTTCATACGAAAAATGCACATACTTGATTCTCGAATTGTGTCCGAACGGCTCTCTCATGGATATGGTGAAGCGAAGGAAAGGTCTCACTGAGCCCGAAGTCCGCTTTTACTCAGTTCAGATCGCTGGTGCCATCAAGTACATGCACAACAAGGGCATCATTCACCGTGACTTGAAGATGGGTAACATCTTCCTTGACTCTCAAATGAACGCGAAGATCGGTGATTTCGGTCTTGCCGCTCTGTTGGTGACTGGTCGCGATATGCACACCATCCGTCGCACGACTTTGTGCGGAACACCCAATTACATTGCTCCCGAGATTCTGGAGAAAGGAAAGAAGGGGCATGACCACATGGTTGACATCTGGAGCCTGGGCATCATCATGTACGCCATGTTTACATCGAAGCCACCGTTTCAATCCTCGACCACGGACGAAATTTACCGCCGAGCTCGAGAGAGGGATTATGATTGGCCATCGGCGGAAACATCACGAAGATACATCAGCCAGGAAGCTAAGGAACTAGTTGCCACGATGCTTCAAGATGCTGAAAGCCGACCGGAACCGGAGGAAATTATCCAACACCCCTTTTTCACCTGTGGTTATATGCCTACCGAAGCGGAAATGAGCTCGCGCCTAAGAGAAGTCCCCCCGGACCGTGAGGAATTTTACGCTACTCGGATGAGCAGTGCTTTACAAGCGCAATCATACAGGAACTTCAAGGACATGTGCCGAGAATGTGGCATCGGCCCTTACGCCCCAGTTCAAGCCGTTCACACTCAGACGTGGAAGGAGATGGCCGCTGAGGAGAAGGCTGGGCTGACACCGATGATCCCTCTCGAAGAAGGAATTGTCTACAGACCATTCGAAGAGTGGCTGAAGGAGCAACAGCAGATCAAGGCCAGGTACACAGCATCCTTGGCTGCACAGGCAAGCGTGTCTACTGAGGACCCTTTGTCAGCTACACAACGAGCACCGGTAGGTCTCCTTCGTCAACCTCCTCAGAGTTTTGCTGCACAGCAGAGGATGCAACACAGGCCAGCAGGCACTATGGTATCCGCAAAACCCCGCCCAGCGCCCGAAGCAACGCTTTCGGCTTCCCAGAGTTTACGTACAAGAACACGAAAGGAACTGCCTCGAGAAGCTCCTCCGAGGGAAACTGTTGAGTCTGTCGGCAAGAGCCTGCGAACTTCGACTCGATCAGCACCTCCGGCAAGGGCATCGTCTCAACAACCTGCAGAACGACAGCTTTCTGAACGACCTTCGCTCGACCGCCAAGCATCTGCTCCTGCCACCACGGCACCTCCTGCGCCAGCTGCACCCCCTAAGAAGGATACTACTCCCATGCGACCTGCAACACTGTTCAGCGCCTCCGAGCGGCAAGATAGAATCTCCGGAACGAAGCCCGACACGGTTTTGGACCGTCTGCATCGTCTTCAGAATGAACTTGAAAGAGCTCTAAACTCGAGGACCATGGCTATAATATCATCCAAGACTGTTGCACCACCGCACCCGCATGTTGTCGTCAAATGGGTAGACTACACCAACAAATTCGGCCTTGGATATATCCTAAACGACGGTAGTGTCGGCTGCATTCTTCGAGACATCCCAACCACGGAAAACGGCAAGCCTGCCTTGCTTCCCCCTGCTGGGGTATTCATTCGCGGTGCCGAGAGACATATCGTTCGCGGCAAGGACGAGACGTACGAGGATAGGGTGCAGCCTCTCCCAATGACAGAACCTATCAAGTTCTTCGAGAATAATGGCGAGGCTGGCCTTTCGGAGGTAGTCGTCTCTCCGGAGCAATTTCGAGTGGCTGTGAAAGAAGATGGGACTGCAGGCAAGATGCAGCCCGGTAGGGACATCTTCCAGCACCGGAAGCGCGAGAGAATTATTCTCTGGAAGAAATTTGCTAACTACATGATTGCTTTTGGACGGGACGATTTCGTGCCGGTTGAAGAGACCGAGCCGGCTGGTGCCATGTCTCCTGGGCAGAAGGGCACAGTAGCTGAGCTCGTCACATTTTACCAGCGATTTGGAGATGTTGGTTGCTGGGTTTTCTGCGATGGCCATCTTCAAGTACGTGACTACGTCTGGGCGATCTAGACATCAAGCTAACTTGCACAGTTCAATTTCCCCGATCACACAAAGATCGTTATCGATCACACAGGGACCTGGTGTCACTTCTGGCACCTCCCTCAGGACGCTGCCGAGAGACTTGCAGCCACTGGCACTATCGGCGCCGCTGCACTTGATGACCGAGCGATGCTATCGTACCCTCTGCAAACATTGTTAAACTTCCAGGCAAAGCCTGCAGCCCCTCGCGCTGGCCGAACCACAACCACAACAAGAAGACGTCCTGAGATTGCGCCTGCGTTACAAGGTATTCCTGCTGCCAATGATTTCCGACGCAAGATCGTCTTTATCAAGGATGTCGTGAAGGAATGGGTGACCAACGGTGGCCTGGGCAACAGTCAAATGAGTCGAGAATCCCGCCTTCGCTGGGTTGGTCACCGGGAAACCATCAGTAACCACGCACCCCAAAAACATGTATGGGTTACTGTCGGAGCACGATGGGGAGATCAGCGTATCTCTACCTACGTCGACCCTCGAAAGCCTTGGGAACTCGGGGAGGATGTAGATCACTCGAGGAAGCAAGAGTCATGATATGGCATGAGTAGAGCAAGGCGTTTTTTGTCTATTTCTTGTTGACGACCATCATGAACAAATGATGCATTCCATGTAGGGTTATTACACTGAGTCGCTTGTTGGTTTCTGCGGCCCGTCGGCGTTACGAGAAGATGTGCATGGCGAAAGGAGTTTTGGACTTGATGGAATAGTTACCTTAGGCTTTGGCTTCAAGTTGAACAGCCTCTTAATGACAACTGCTTGTGTCTCGTTGGAAATTCTACCCTGAGATTTTATTAGATTGCAACGATTGAGAATTGATGCTATCCTCCTGACAAGTAAGCCACCAGCGTCACCTATGTCCGTCCCATTTCTCGTTTTACATTCTGAAAGGCGATGCATACATCATCTTTACCGGAGCTTCCGTCCAGACATTAAAACACCAAAGAAGGTATCTCCAACACATATCATACGTACAAACCACCCCCAATTATTATTAATCACAACACTTGCTGAACTTTAATGCACTCGGCTCCTAGATAATAGATTTGCCATGAATAAAGGCAAGAAGCCCTCAGATCATAAAAGCCGAATTATTTCATAGGTATGAGTCTTTACGCCTGTCATAATCTTCCTGGTATGGCAACCATCACTTCATCTCGAACTTGGTATGCATACATAACCTTTCCTTTCAAAACATTCAAATTATACTATTCAGAAATAGTCGCTGGAATAACGCCGTCTCCAATCCAACTGACTCTATACAAAAATAGGACCTTTGTCCGCCAATGCCCACCCCGGGCATCAGAACATGAATACCTGGCCTCAAGAATGTTACACCTTATTACATATATGTGCATGCGTTCCATCATCATCAAAAACACCGTTCGCTCTCAACATGTTTTCCCCCTTAATCCGATGTCCCCGAAATCAAGCATCAGAAAAGTACTCGTCATTATACTGGTGACCAGGAGGGCTGGTCCAGCTTCCACCACCACCAACGACGTTCTCACGTGAACCCCAATAGCCGCTTCTCGATCGCTTGTCGCGTTCGAATTCGGCCCATCTCTTCATGGTGATCTTGCTGCTGTCAAACTCACCTTCATACTCGAGGCCTGCCTTTTTTGTCTTTTCACCAGCTGTCTTTCGAGTCTCGCCCCATGAGAAGTCATCAAATTTCCAGAAAGCGTACGTAGGCAGGACAAAGTTCCAGATTGGCAGTGCCAGCAGATAGATGAGCATCCAAACAATGTAGGACCAAGAGTGTGCGGTGATGACAACGAGAAGACCAGGTAACCCGAGAATCAAGCCCAAGAGAACTAGGGGAATGATCTGTGGAGGCGAATGGATAATAGATGTGATGACTGTGATTGTCAGTGATTGTCCCATGTTGAGAATAAAATATTACTTACCAACGTAGAAGGTAAACGCGATGGCAGCGGGGAGTACCAGAGTGCCGACTAGTTCCACGAAGATGATAAACTGCATCGAGAAACAGAAGGTACCACAGAGATCGCGGACTAGAACCAGCTCCATCAGGTTGTGGATGGTCGAGTTGATCCAACGACGTCTTTGAGAAAGGAGCACCATGAACTCGTCCGGCACAGTCGTTTTGCATACTGCTTGGGGAATGAAGACCTGCTTTCGCTTGGGGAATGTTCGAAGCATGAGGGTTGTCAGGAAACGATCTTCACCAAGCAGGTAGAGGTTCTTCTCATGCAAAGTTTCGACCACGTTCTCAGAGTAATGTTCAACAATATCGGGGTTGGCCAGGATGGGAACCCAGTAGTTGTGGCCACCCTTGGGCGCCTTAATGCGGTACATGCAGAAGCACCCAGGTAAACAAGTAACACCACCAAAAACAGACTCGAACGACTTGGCAAGATGATGAGAGACAAAGTACTCAAATACTTGAATAGCTGTGACCCAGCTGTCCCGTTTGTTGGCAATCTTGGTTTCACCACAAAGACCCATGATCTCAGGATCTTTTACCATGGCAGATATCATATGTGTCAGACTGTCAGGGAAAACCTTAGTATCGGCGTCAACCATGAGGATAATTTCGTAGTAGTCAGGCGAGATTCCAGTCACCTTCCAGAGGCCGTTGAACATTTCGTACTCGAGTTCTGTCATTCGTTCATCAAACATGACCTTTTGGAGGAACGACATGAGGATAATTTGACTATCCCGCTTTCCACGGTTACCGGGCTTGGACTTGGTGGCTTCATCAGGAGTTCCACACTTGACCACAACCATCATGGGTACTCGCTGCTGGCGGTCAGCAGGGATGCGAGAGTTTCTTCCATAATCGTAGAAACCGCAATAGATTTTGGCCATGTTGTGGCGCTTGGAACCACTGGCGACAGCCACGTAGGAGAAAGGCTCAACCATGTCAGGGGGGATAGAGTGATCTTTCAGCATGCCCAAGCATACGTCAGGGGTCGACATTGTTTCACCCTTGCCCTTAATGATGCCGTCACAGATAACAACAATAACCTTGTGGCTATTGGGATAATCGGTAGTTGCGATCGAGTCCAGAGTGGTTCGAATACCCTCCTCTCCTTCAGAGTATGCAGTAACCAAGCACATCGTATGAGCCAATGGAAAGCCAAATGGCATCCAGTCAGAAGGGGGCTGAGGAACAACAGCGTCATGAATGAAACCAGCGGGGCCGGGTCCATCAGTAGGCGTGCTCGAGTAGGGGTCAGATCGAAGGAAGCTGGCACGGCTGTCGTTGCCCTGCTTGAAGATTGAGCCGGGTGTCAGAAGTTGATTCGAGGCACCTTGGCTAGCCATGGTTGTCGGCATGCGACGTCCAGTTGATGCCCGAACATCGGGGCCACCAACAGAAGAGAATCGAGAAGTAGTAGGGAGGAAAGATCCTCGTTTGCTTGTTCGGTCTGATGATCCATAGACTGTGCTTCCCACATCTCCAGGTAGTCTTACAGGAGCGCGGTAGATGTCCTCTGACCAATCTTCAATTTGCTTATTTCGTTTCCTTCGGTCAGAACTCTGGGAGGTCTTAGTAGGCGCATACTTGCGGCAAAGGAACCACTGGAAGATGATGGCCAGCAGAAACCGAACACCGACAACTGAAAGAATGAGAACGAGTGCACAGTACAGGACAATCTTGGAGGCAATACAACCGATCGTCTCAGTGTCCACGGAGCCAACCTTGATGATTTCCTCGAAACATTCTGCATATTTCTTGTCTGAAGAAGACTGGAACATACGTGTAACGTCGCGGCCACGAATAGCCTTGTTGACTTCCGAGTTCTTGTCTCGCAACTCTTCAAACCTCTTGGGAATATTGACCTGGCTCATGTTGAACCAACGGAGGAGATCAAGGTCCAAAACATTTCCAGAATAGACTATAAGGTTACGCGAACTGTTCTTGATGTCGTCCCAGGTAAAGTAAACATCTGCGGAACCACTCAAGTCAAGGTAAAAGGCATTTCGAGAGTTGAGCGTCGTATGACAGGCGTAACCAGAATAGTATGGTGTGGTCAAATTAACCTTGCTCGAGCCGTCTTGATTAAAGGTTGTGCAAGGGAAGTACCAGGCCAGATCGCCATCCTTGTTGGTTGGCACATCCGAGTCTTTAGCAAGAGTAATCAAACCCTTGCATCGGCCGTTGACATTTTGAAACAAAAAGCTACCATCCTGTCCGCCGTGCTTTTCGGGAAGATCATAAAGAACATTGGGACCTAGTCCGTCCGAACGGAGAGGCATACCTTGAGCAGGGGGGTGATGAGATTTCGACAAATCGTAAGCGACACCGTGGAAGATCATGTTTCCGCCGTCAACCTTATTGACGCGTAGTCGCTCGGCAGGGGCTCCGCAAACCGTTGCGGTGAAACCAAAAGTCAGAAAGCCAACAATGGCCATGATAACGAGGATGATACTGATAAGACCCATCTTCTCGCGCCAGGCCCTCTGCTGCGCCCTCGTTGGCATGCCACAGCACTTCATGATAAATCCGGGAGCCCAGAAAGTGACGATTGCACAGTAGACATTCCAGAAGGTAGGGGGTCGAAGCTGCTCTTCTATACGCTTCGGTGGTTTCGAATGGCGCTTCGATCTCTTCTTGATCTTACCTGATTTTGTGCGATCTGGGGTGGGCATGGTAGATGCCACAGCAGCGCCCTTCTCCTGCTCTCCACTAACATTTCGCCTTTGCCGAGGGGAACTGTCCGAACCACCGTCATTCAAGTTCGAATTGGAGCGGTCTGTCGAAGCTTCGAAGTCCTCGTAAATAGGGTCGTTCCCTGTTGAGGATGGCAGAACGTTCATGTGAGCTGCGTGTTTGTGATAATGGTAGTTGCGATGGTCTCTGTCGATTCTGTTTCTCTCCGGGCGAATCAAGCTTCGTTTTCGGGATATGGGTTGATCTGGGCCAGCGCGACGTGAATGGCCATCAGGAGATGTTGGCGACAGAGGCATGCTCTCTGTATTCGAATTAACACCGATTGATTCTGCGAACGAAGAACCGGATCTCCCACGTTGATGTTGAGCCGTATTATCTACAGCATGGTAGCCACCAGTCTCGATATCGACAGGTCTCGATCGCCTTGAGGGCGAGTTGCGATAAACATTGCGCTGATTATAACTCGGGCTTGCACCCGGCCTTTCGGGAAGAGACATAGTCCTGGCAGAGCAATGTTAGAAGAAGACAAACCTCGTAAGCCAGACGTCAAAAGCATATGCGGGCTGAGCGCCGAGCTTCAAGGAATTTGACCCTTGGGTCAGAGGGAAGCTGAAGGATACGGAATCGAGTAGGAAGGTGCGTGTCGATCAACAAGAAAGGGGGACACGATATGTTGAATGCCAAGTTACAGCAACATCAAATATGCATGCGGGTGAAAAGCCGACAAGATATTGAAGAGTCGAGACGAAACAAGCCAAAATAAGATCTACGACTTACGAAAGGATATGTTGTGGTTGTTACAACAACCTCTCTCGAGGTTTAGGTTTGAGTTGGGAATATCCCTGTAGAGGTGGAAAGTTTCTCAGGAGACGAGTGAGGTGAAGCACGGGACAGGCAGTGCCCGCGTGTCGAGAGTCGAGAGTCGACTCGATCAAGGCTCAATGTGGAGAGAGGATCATGGAGTCGAGTCGAATTACAAGTAAGATAATACTTCTCGCCCAGTCAGAGCAAAAGAAACAGGGCGCCGTTGTTTGGAATTGACGAGAATTGAGCGACAATGGCGTAGAGCGAGCGAGAGAGTGATGGGGCGACCAGGGTTTTTCGGTTATGGCAGCAGCAGGGGACGGCAGTGCTTGCTTGGACCGGTTCAGTGTTGTTGTAATAAGTGACAAGAGCGAGAGTAGGTAGGAACGAATGTAGAAACAAAAGACAACAAGAAGGAAGCGACCGAGTAAACGTCCCTCGAACGAACGGTTGTGTCTGTCTGGCTGGCTGGCTGGCTGGACTGGACGGAACGAGTTGAGGTGGGAAGAGAAAGACGGGAGCGAAACGAAAGAAAGCGATTGAACGGTCTTGTTGCTCCTTCCCTTGCCGTTATCCTGGGCATGAGAACCTTGTGAGGGGGCGGATGAAAGCCAATTAGAGAATAGCCTTTCCACTGATGGTCGCACTACTTGAGCGCGCTAGGTTGGAATAGTCCGAGCTTGTGGCCTCTTGGGCTTGAGATTTGCAAGGGCCATCTGTCTCTGTGGCAGTTGTGGGTTAATGGCCCGGCGGTTGCCCCGGGCAGCTCGATTCAGATGCTTGCACTTATCTGAGAAATAGGCTCAACGATTCTCCCGTTCCAAGGAAAGAACCCAGATGCTTCGAGTCTAAGTTCATTGTCAGAACAATGGTCGAGGGAGGTATGATGAAATACATACATCTCGAGCCTACGTTGTTGCTATGATGAAGAAACCCGTTTTGACCCATATCTAACATGTCGTTGCCAAACATTGGATATCTAGGATGTTCTCTGGCTAATTCGACAATTAAAACGCGCGAGCAATTACTCTGTAGACTTGGCTAATAGTGAATAGTGGTGTGGATAATTTCAAGACCTCGATTTACTTGGTTGTCCATCGCTTGGAGGCTATAATGAAGCGGTATCAGTGTATGTTGTGCATTAATGCTAGTCTGTACATACAAACCGGCGGGCGGTCTTTGTAAACCAACCAAACTTGACTTGCAGACTCACTTATTATCCGCAGGCACAGGTTCTGCTAATGCAATAGGTAAGGTAGCCAGGGGTTAGTGAATCTGTCGCCGCTATCTCGCTTGACAAGCCGATCTGACCTTTTGGCGTAATTACGCTTCCCCCTTGACTACCCCTTCCTCTGTACCGTTTATCGACTCTTCGTCAAGGTCGTGTAGAGAGAACGGTTTGTTCTGATGATGGCAGCCAATATTACCATGCTATCCCTTTAAGTTGTCGGGTTTGATCAGCAGTTGAAACCTCATGCGCAACAGCTGTTTTTTATGTATTTCTTGGTCTGCATATGGATCATTTCACCCAGATGACGTCTTGAGGCTTGAGATATTAAGCACCACTAGTTACCCCTGATTAACAATGTTCTTAGCTGCCTCTCTTTACTTGCCTACTCCGTAATACTCTCAATATTTATCTTAGTTCTTACTATGACCCTTATGCACCACAACTACGTACCTTGACCATCGCATTGGTTGCTTTCGTCTTTGGTACAATATGTAGAACATTTCGACTATTATAGATCCCTCGATCGAGAAAGATGAACTATATGCCACGTGCCAACTTTATATACAGCCCAAGTGTCCAACGTCGCTAACCGTCTTTGTTTCTATGGTAATATATCGTTTCTATTAGAGTGATCCATTCCCAGCAATTATAGATAAACCCAACCTCGGACAGCAGCGGGCCAAATGATCTTCTGTGTGTAGACGCCAAATCTTTGTGCCGAGAATATTGCTTAAATGGTCGCAACACACGACATATCTCCTTTTCATCTTACAGCATGCAGGCTTCGGCCTCTGAAACCAGCCCTCGACATACTAGCCTCTTTTTGGCAACTCTCCATCTGAAGCAGTGAGGCCTTCTCGCGATCATATAATACAGTCAGTCGTATCATGCTGGGCAATATATAGACTTCAACACAAAACTCGGATCTGCCGGAGCAAGTGATGCAAAAGGCTAAAAACTCGGTGAGATATCTGCGCAGACTGCATGAGATGAGCGCATGACTGGCAGACAGGAGCTTCGATACGAGCCAGATCGACGACATCAGGTGGGTAGAATTGACGTTAGCTCATTGTTTATACGAGAAGTTTCACGGAACTGTAGAAGCTTCGAATATCGGGCGAACAATCAATACTTAAACTAGGTCCAAAAATTAGCCTAAACTCTCTGCAAACACATGTATGTACAGGCAACGTATTTTGCTGGGCATGTTTAGGATATTCTTTTACTTAATATAGGCTTATCTAGGCCATCAAGTGCCCGCCGTGTTTTACAACAAGATATCTAGACAATAGGCCGTGCATCAACCAGGATCGGAACATGGTCAGAGTACTTGTCAAGTCTGCAAGCGTGATATAACAAACTCCTTAAATAAAGTTGTGTGGTATCCTTGAGCTGGCAGTGGCTTTGTCGTGGGGTTCCCCAGACTTTAAAAAGAAGCTTGATCCTGGGACGAGTGGAAACTCCGGGGCTTGACCTGATCCAAGGGGAAGTCACAAGCATCAGCAGTTAAGTCATTACTTGGTAAACAACTTACGCCCAGAAATCTCAAGTTAATCTAAATGCTTGAGAACGATAGGATTATTTAAGGGTAGTGCGAAACGATCACTCAGCATGTGGATGGTGGATGAATTAAATGGCAGCCGGATCGGCTGAGTGGGGCCGTCCGATCGACGGCCCGACCGCCGTGAATTCAAACCTACCTACTCTGCTACTAAGCCTCAAGGAATCACTTGAGTCAAATTCAGCTCTTTCCTAAATATGATAATAGGCCTTGGGGGGAGAAATCATACCGCAGTACTTACGCTATTCGTTGCGATGAAACCTTGACTAAACAAGCTGGAGGTTCCTGTGTGTACAACTCCCTTGGAGTTTATCAACCCGGAATATACTATAGTTATGTACTGAGAAGACCAATCTCAAAAGAACCCTTACCGGCCAACACTGTCCTATTCAAAAGACCAGCCGCAGTAGAAGGCGGGTTTTGCCCACGTGCTACTCCTTACCTAATATAAGCATTGAATAGCATTTTCATCTAGGTACCTATTCAATGGACAGTACCAACCCTGGATAGTGTTTGGTTCACGTTTATACCCACATCCAATACGACAGAGTGAGCTACCAACTGTCGACAGGACATTCCTTGCGACAAGTTGTGAATTGATCAGCTGGTTTTCTATGGTCGTCTATGAATATTTACGTATGTGATACAGGAATTCGTATGTCTACCAGATACCCGGGCTAATTGCCGAAACAATTGCAACCTCTGTGCTACTAGCCCACCGAAATTAAGAGTTAGGGAAATCTCCGATTTTCCTTTCTTTTACGAGGCGAACAGCGGAAGTAGTTCTAGGGTAATAATTGCGTGACGACACCGACGCCATGGCGGCTGCTCAGCCTTGTTCAACGGTAATCGCTGCCCCTAACGTTGAGAACCTGAAGTTGGAATGACGGACAAGGATGGCCTGGCGCACAAATTTAAGTGTACTAACCCAACTCAATCGAGTTGTATCGTTGGGTCAGAGTTTGGAAGATCTACCACCAAGATGATGTTGCAACGGCGAGGCTCCATGAAACCATAACATGCATGGTTTGAGTTGCTCATGTCCAAATGGCCAAAAGGAAGCATTTAAGCGCCCATATACCGTGGGTGTGCTCTGGCGGTCAAGAAATAGCAGAAGCCTTTTGAGTGTTAGCGCAGAAGCCCCTCTGGGCTGGGCTTGGCCTGGACCATTGAGTTGAGTTATTTAAGCCATGCTTAATGTTGTAATGACGCTAGCATGCAGTTTCGTTTATGGCACGACGTACCATTGGGAGGCATCGCGCAGAGGCTTTTCAGCTCTCCTACCAACGTGGGGATTCACGAATTGGGCTCGCAGTGGTTGTCATTTTGAGACCTGCCGGTCATTACATGATACTTTTCTCTTTATGCCGGCCAATTTTGACCGTCCCATTTCCGCTTGAGACGCTTGTCATGCCGAGCTTTCCTAGAGCTACCATTCCTCGCTGACGCGTATGTAGCATGCTGAAAGGAAAAGGGTTAGATGAACATGACGCCTGAGTGGTTTCTGTGTACACGTCATTACTGTGGTATCATCATTTCGTGATTTGCAGGCAGAAACAGAGGATGTGTAACAAGTGAAACGGGAGGCTTTGAGAGTCGAGGTCACAGAGTGAATAGATCCTGAAGATCCTGCGCCTGAGGTGTCTTGGGTGATACTTGGTTGCAAAATACCCCTGCTCCTTCCTAATTGCTACCTTTCAGCTCTCGCAACGTTGACTCCTGTCTGCTACCTAAACAGCCTGGCTTAGGCGGTCGATGCCTTTTCCTATAAGGTACCTAGGTAAGTAGGTACCTTACCCAGGAAGATCAGACCAGGTATTGCAATAGCCGGTCTTCTCGATTTAGCAATAGCATCTCCTCGTGACTACTTAGGTAGGTACCTATATAACTTATTCGTTTTCTTGGTTCAAAGGGAATGTTAAAACACTCCTCTACTTGTTCTTCAACGAAACAAGAGACATCATTTATTAACCCGCTAGGCAAACAAATCCCCGCTGGTTTTCTACATGGGCCCCTGCCATTAGGCTCTCCGCTTCCATTGCTCACATAGACTCCCCTACAAGCGCATGTGCCATAATTTAGCTAGGTAGTTCAGCTAAACTGCAGTGGGCGCCTGGACCTCATCACAACCACCACCTCACCTCACAAATATCGGACGGCGCAGCGCCCTGGACAAAAAGGACTTTATTATTGGATCTCAGCTCAAAGTCCACTCACTCATCTTAATGCTTGGAATTTCCTTTTCTTCCGTCCGATTCTGGGTCTAGTTAGTCTTGGCTTTTCCATCATTCTTCCTCCCTTCTGTCCTTCGTTCAGGAAGAGAAAAAAAAACAGATATTCCCGTTTTATTGTGCTCATCACCTCATAACACTCCCAGGGCTCTCGGCTCTCACTTCAGCCTCCTTGGGTTCTGCCCCCCAACTATCGGTTCTCCAACCAACCCCCTTGTCGCTCGCTGATCTATCCTCTGTTTGCCCGGCTGCCCCTTGTCTCCGCTGTATCGCGGCGTTTCGGATCCATACCCAAATATCCTTCGTGCAGCATCCACTCAATACGTTGCGCTAAAGTGGCCGTCTGTCACTGACTACAGACTACAATCGTTTCTCCTCCACGGTCCCTATCTTCTGTCGTGTCGTGGCTCCTCGGGCGTGTCCAGAATTAGTCTCGGCCCATTCGGTTCTTTGCGCTTGAATATAGCACGGTCGTCGAATCCTGCGTGCTTGCGAGGCTATCGAACTCCGCCTCTCTCTCGATACTCGTTCTGGAATATACCCAAACTTGCGCTTGGCTGCTTCGGCATTGCCCAAGCCTCAACATCGTTTTGTCATGGCAGCAATAAATACTTCGCCGCTTCCTACCGTGGAACCGTTGAACTATAACGAATCGTCGAGGCCCTCTTCGAGACCGACCAGTTCTTCTCGTCGTAGCCCTGTTCGCATACCTCATCTCGATGAATCTGACGGCCCAAAACTGCGCAACGGACCAGTCTCGCCCGTCCGCGTAAACTTTCAACAGGAGAATTGGGCTCAGCCTTCAAACGCCGATGTCGAATATACTCAGAAGCCATCATTGAGGGGAGAATTAGCCGATCGCACTTTGCTTCCGCTGCCTTCACCCCCAGACACTGCTTCTCCCCCTCCTCCCCACGGACTGAGGTCAGAGCCAAGGAGCTTTCCAGGGTTTCAAGATGATTCCCGCGGAGCTGAAGGGGGCTCTGGGCCGCGGCTTGAAAGGACAAACATCGCCGAGCCCACCAAGACAACTCCAACAGACAGAGTTCGCAATCAGGACCAGTACCGCAACAGTCGTGAATCAAATGAAACTGCGAGCACGAACCCGCAACAAATCTCCATAGAATCTTCGGCAACGACAAGCGCAAGCTCTTTATCAGGAATGAACGAGAATGTTGAGGGCCAGGCGATCGGCGATTCCCCTGAGAGCTCCATTATCGAAGGAAATATGCTCGAGACCCAGCCTGTGCCTCTTTTTCAGTACCATCATCAGAAGGATTTCCCAACAAGCGTTCCTAATGCAGAGGCCAGGAACTCGTCAGCTTCTGATCTCGCTGAGAGTGCTTCAAACATCGGTCGTCATCTTACTCCGAATTCCGGCAGCCATATGAGGACCTCATTGCCTCGGCCACCATCTTCGTATTCTGTCTATTCTGATTCGCGTGGCCGCTCTCCGGGTCTCATGCCAGCTGGTTCACGTAAATCTCCTGATGTCAGAATGTCAACGTATGCCGAGTTGCTTCATGCGCCTTATCCTCAGCAGGCTCCGGCGCCATTGACGCCAGATAACTCCAATCTTCGAACTGTCATCGGCAACAATGCATCTCTTCTCAGCACGCAAAAGACCCTGGACATGTATCGTGCCAACGTCAAAAAGACAAATGACTCTTCTATTCAGTACTCATTCGCTATATTTTTGATTTCAACTGCCCAGGAGCAAGGTCTAGACTTTTCAGAGCCCAAGGCACGCAAGAATAGCCCCAAACCTCAAAAGGGTCGCGACAGCCCAACCGCTGAAGGCTCTGTGTCAAGTCCACAAGAACTGGTTCGTGAGGCCCGACAAATCCTACAGCGTCTCGCCAGTGCTGGATACCCCTTTGCGCAGTACTATCTCGCGGATGGGTTTGCTTCTGGACTCTTCAGTAAGGGTAAGGAAGATTATAATTCGGCATTCCCTCTGTTTGTTTTGGCTGCGAAGCACGGCCACGCTGAATCTGGTTACCGAACCGCTCTATGCTATGAATTCGGTTGGGGTTGTCGGAAAGACCCTGCCAAGGCGGTGCAATTCTTGCGTACAGCTGCTTCGAAGCGCCATCCTGGCGCCATGACACGTTTGGGTAAGGCCTGTCTATCTGGCGATCTTGGAGAAAAGCGCTACCGGGAAGGAATCAAGTGGATGAAGCTGGCTGCTGAAGCGGCCGATACTCAGTACAATTCCGCGCCGTATCAACTTGGTTGCTTGTATGAGAATGGGTACGGTGCAGATATCTTCAAGGACGATATTCACGCTGCCGAGCTATTTACTCAGGCTGCAGAATTAGGCCACCCTGAGGCTAATTATCGACTGGGTGATGCTTACGAGCACGGCCTGCTTAACTGCCCTCGTGATCCAGCTCTTAGCGTTCACTTCTATACTGGCGCTGCCGAAAGAGGACACGCCGGTGCCATGATGGGATTGTGTGCGTGGTACATGGTCGGCGCTCCCCCGATCCTTGAAAAGGATGAGGAGGAGGCTTACGAGTGGGCGCGTCGATCAGCCGACTTAGGTGAGTGTTCTGTTGTTGCGGTGTAAACAATGATGTAGCTAACCATGTTGCAGGCTTCGTGAAGGCACAATACGCCGTCGGCTACTTTACGGAGATGGGTATCGGATGCCGACGTGACGTTTTGGAAGCTAACGTCTGGTACGTCAAAGCTGCCGATGCTGGTGAAGAGCGAGCCAAGCAACGATTAGCCATCATCCAAGCGGCTGTCAGCGGCCAGGGTACTCCCATGGAGGTTGCCCCTCCACGAAACGGCAAGATGCAGAAGAATCCTAAGGATGACAAGGACTGCATCGTTATGTAATGGCAGTGGGCGAGTACCAGCCTGCTCCGGGATTAATATGAAGAGTATAACTAATCAACGACGACTACGCCTCCTCTATGAAGAGGCAAACGACATAACTCCCGCCTTCAGTCGTGCTGTTTTTTTGTCAGCAGTAACGACAAGTTCATTCAGCGCCGTTAATTTTCTTTTTCCATTTTGGCATATATCACATCTCGCATAGCCCAAATTCTCTATAGTGGACGATACGCTTGACGGCGCCTTCTTGTCCTCATTTCCGTCGCTACCCTTGTTTGGCACGGATGTTCACCTGTTGGAATTGTGTTTCTAGAATTAAAAGGGGAGCTTGATCTCGGGTAGCAGCATAGCATGAGGAGATGTAATTTGACGGTCATGTGATTCATCAGCTCGGCTGGTATCTTTTTGGTAATATTCTCCCTGTATCTGCGGTGGAAACTATTGAAATAGGGAGTCTCAGCATCTGGCGGTAATGAGAGCGAAGTGAGACTGTGGAGTGGGTTGATGATGATTGTCATCTTGTGCTTGGCGTTCGTAGGAGACGTGACTTGGACATAATCATGATATAGTAATACAGTGCCTGCCATGAACGAAGGCTATGATACCAAACTATTCTTTATCCGCTGACCCTTTGAATTTATCAATACGTGTAAATATCGTTTGGCTACTTAGGATTTGCTTGAACGAGCAGATTGGACTAAGCACATGAACTTGGGCACATCGTATAGCTCTCGTAGTTCAGTCCCGAAACGATGTATCTCATAGGACTGCCTCCCTTGAGGTCACGTAGTCTAGCTGGTCTTCAATGGAGGCACCGTGGGACAAAGCTCCTTCGATGTGCATATGCAAGGGGGTTCTGGAAAAAGGTTATCGGATTGGCTATGTCTAGGGTAAGCCATATTGACGGAATTCTTGGAGGCATACACTTGTTGGTAATAGATTGCCTTCTCATAGCCCATTTTTAATTCTTGACATAGACTTAGTCTTATGAAGTTATTATTCTTGGGTTTGCCGTAGGCGGGTAATTACTTTTTGTGTTTGTTTCACAAGCTAATTGGTTGATAGAAACTAACCATTCCATCAGCTAACTTACACCACCACACACAACTACAAACTCAAACAACATGCAAGGGGCATAATATGTAGGGGCATCTTAGTATCAAAGCAACAACGAAGAGTTTTGACGCAAACCGATGAGTGATGGAAAGGGATTGACGCCTTTACTTGAGTTCGCTAATCGATGGTGATGGCTGATACAGCTTTGACTGGTTTGTTTGTATACAAGCCATCACCAACCGCTTTATGGTAAACAGTGTCCTCCAAGTTCTGAGCATAGCAAACACCACGAGAGAAATATAGTATGTGTAATTCGAATATGGCTCAACTTGGTACTTGGTAACCAGTGCAGCAAAGACATTGAGTGAGAAGTCCAGAGGGGGTTCGTTCTTTAGTCACATCACTTGCATCCGACCCCCGAACTCGGGAAGCCCGTCACTAGCCAGGAACGCACAGATCTCGATATGACACATTGTTAACAAAGAAAAGAAATTCTGTCACGAGGGAGACAAGATAAGATGCACATGGACAAAAGAACCCCTCTCCTCCCCCCCCCAGTGGCTCGATCGACGGCAGGGAGGGTCTTGATGATGACGATGATGATGAGACAGAGAGCTGAATTGAGGGGTTCTTGATCTGTTTACTGTATCACCTTAAGACGCGTCTGGTGTGTTTACATGTCTCTCTTTTATCTGGTCAGGGCATTTTGGCTGTATGATGAGTCTTAGCAAGGGAAGACGGAACTCATCGTGACTAAAGGGTAGGAAGATTACACTAAAGAAGGTCTAAGACGCCGCTCGCACTGATTTAATGGATAAAGTCCGGTAATTACAACATTTAAAAAGCAATGATTGTCAGCCGAGAAGCATGTGCTATTAGTAGTAGGTAGGCTTTACTTGTCCTGAACTGTGTTCCTCTATGGGTGTGTTCCTGTAAGACAAAGTGATACCACCCAGCTCGAGTTGTCCAAGTTTCGGAAGCAGGACATGTCCGTAGCTGAGGGAGAGGAAAGTGCCTGTGACGCAATGTGGTCCGTGAAGCGGAGAGGAATATTGCCAATCTGCCAATTAACGATTCACCATTGACGTCGTTTTTGTTACAGAAGCAGAAGATAAAGAAAGGCTTGCGGGTAAGTTAATTCTTGGTTCCAGGGCAAGGCCGTGCGTAAACCCACTACCACACTGTATTTGTACACCCATGTCGAGCCCGACAGGTACTTCATGTACGCACTGACCATGCTCGGAAGTGGTTGCGCTGCTTCTCCACTGATATCCATCTTTCCGTATTCTTCTATTGGTCGCTCTAGAAGATCAAGCATGTCTCAATTAACGCGTTGACGCGTTTTGACGCGTTTTTAGTGACTTCACACGCGTCTCCCTCGCGACTTGTGCGGTAATCGCGCGATAGTATCAAGAGCAAGGACTAACGTTGCAGGGCCAATGGCAAAGAGAATGAGAGGCATGCATTGCAGACAAGCGGTGAATGATCTGGCAAAGACTGCAGCATGATAGGGTCTCCGTTTTCCTGAATACCTACTTGTGTCACGGGAGGAGACTTAACTTATCATGAAGCATTTGAACAATGATGGCAAGGGGAGGAAATGTACAGATGGTCCAACTTCAAAGAGGGGAACTCCAAGATCTCGATCAAGGAGATCGAATATTCTTTGACGATCGACCGACTGTTTCGCATGAAAGAATTTGCATCGTCGTCATAAGCCAGCTGACTTGGGTGTGAAGACAACCTCGCTCTCGAGGGTTACAGTGTCTTTCTAAGGTGCCTCCAGGCAAGGTAGCCAACAAATCGCGCGTTCCTGCTTCTTCCAAAAGCGGGCGCCGAGAAGTAAAAAGAACAAAGAAAGAGTGGTAGGGTTTGAAACGGAGCATGACCTCACCGACTCACCTGTGAAGGAGGTAACAGAAAGATCACGCAGACAGACACACCCACTATTCGACACCTGGACCTGATCCCCCAGTTTCTTGGTTTCCATTGTTGTAGAATGGGGGAAGAGGGTAGTGAAAGGTAGACGAAAGTGTGTGCACATCATGAAGCATGAATCAAGGAATGAATGAACCGCTGGTGCAGACATGATACGGCTTAGCAGACTTCTGTCGTCATTCGGGAGCTCTAACAACATAGGACCCTGCAGCACATCAACGTGGAAGCGAACGGTACGGCAAATGAATGGAAGGGTATGGGTGAGATGGGAACCATGGGATGGACCTAGCCCGTGCCGCGACGGCTCGCCTCCCAACAGCCAAGGCAAGGCAAGGTAACTCTACCTTTAGCGAGGAGTACCCTCCACTGCTGGTGCGTCACGGAGAGTTTTTAAACTACCTTACCTACCTAGACATCCATCAGACAGATTGTTGTGTGACTGAGGCACACCAATGTTGCTGTCTCAAGCACTACCTGATTGATTCCGTTTGGTCTGCTGCATCAACCGACCGGGGAGCGTAGCACAAAGTAGCAATATCTCGACAAACTTATTCTTGTGTGGATGAACAAGCGCCACTCATGGAAATTGTCTGTGTCAACTTGACAAGCGAAGTCATACACGGCCTACGCCTGAGGTGGTTTAGAATGAACCAATGTTGCCCGATGCATGCATTTATTTTCAAGTCGAGAAGCTAAAGTTAGTACAGTACACAGTAGCACGTAAAAAATCTGTAACTGGTGTGCCTGGTTGCATTAGACCCTTGCAGGTCAAGTTGAACGTATGTCCGTATACAATACAGTAAGGTATAGCTTGAATGTCTTGAGTCAGGTAGGGCATCAAGCCCAAACCGGACGTCGGGGGCAGGCGGTGGTCCTAGAGAACCTATGAACACTGGCTGGGGTAGTCAGTCAATTTCTCAGCCCGAGGGGAATTACTGTGGAGGAGAGGGCTCAAGTTAAACAAGGAAGCGAGAATGTGTTGGTGGTCTGCTTGTATGTGTCATTGACTTGGATATTGCCATGTTGGTCCATTTGATCGCTGCACGTCTAACTACGTGTATCGGCCGGGCCCTGGCGAAGAAAGAAAAGACGATCGATGCGGAACTGAGATGGATAGATGAGAAGGCCTGTGTCGTATCCCGTTCCGGGCAGAATAAAGGGGAAGAGTAACATCGTCGTATGATTGTGGATATGTGTACAAAATTGACCGATTCCTTCTCTCTCCGTTTTTTCTTGTTCTTTTTCCACCTTTCGGGTTCCTGACACGCAAAACATTGACGCTGCAGCATATAATCAATCAGCTGCAGTGAGAAAATAATCTACATCTGCCTGTCTTGGGTGTCTTGGATGTCCCGGTTATTTCGTGCATGATCACAGGGAAGGGATAGATGAAGATTTATTGCTTTTTTTTGTCAAACAGAGGGAGAAACATGGGGACGAATATGCAGGGCGGTTGATGTCAGAACGGTTGAAATGACGTTAAGAAAGGCAATAATCTCTCCAATAGAGGGAACAGATAAAGGGTTGGCAAGAAGGGGGCCTACTTTCTACCCTATGGCACCATTGAATGTATTATTGATCTTGAAGCTGAAGGGTTGTAGAGAGGGATGCATTATTCGATAGTAGCATCTTAGATGCGGAGCACGATATCTTTCGAAGCAACACACATGTAAGATTAAAGGTCAATCGAAGAGGAAAGAAAAAAGACTTATACAACCATCTCGTGCCGTATCATGATAGTGTCCTGATGCTTCCGGACAAGAAGAGAGTGAGTGTGCTGAGACAAAGATCGAGGCTGCCCAGGATGTCTCAAGTGTCATGGTCCAACTGGACACCCACCAACGCTTGGTTGATTCCGTACAGTGCAGCACTCTGGCAAGGGTCTACATGCAGAACATATGCCTCATATGCAAAGAAACATGTATCATGTGCGAGAAACATGGGTCTTTCGTTCCTTCCTTGCCACTAGTCTGGCACCGTTGTAAAAATCCATCCTGACTACCCGGAAGCAGCGATCAGTATTTGCGTTGCCAGAGGCACATACCCCCTGCGACACACTTGTCCCCTTCCATGTCCGATTGATTCCCAACACCTGGAGGCGGAGTGCTCGGGAGGGTATGTACTACCTACCTATGTGGGCTTTCAAAGCCCAAAATACTTCGTCAAAGAGCATTTATCCTGGGTATTGGCGATCAGGTGGCGCACGGGGTCCTGTTTACCCTTACGGTCACTTCAATGGTAGATGGCTAATAAGGTATCTAAGATAGGTACTTACCCTGCGACCTAGGTACCCAAGTTAACTTTACCGCTGCCGCTAAAACGGGCGCGAACCGACTCAAAGCTCACGGGAGGGTCCACGTTGCTGGGCGTCTGCACTGTATCTGAACTCCGAGACAGGCCCAGAGGGTACTTGTCGCCTGCTGGTGGCTCCTTCCTCTGGGTGCGCGGCTTCACCTAACGACCCCGACGGTAGGTGGGACCTAGGACCCTCCTTCCCAGACCCCGGTCCAAGGTCCTTCTCCCTCACTTCCACACCACACCTCATCCAGATCCATATTAGGCCACTACGTCCCCTGCCCCTTCCCATCCCATTCCAGTGCCACTTGCCTGACCAACCCCCCGTTCATTCCAATTCCCACCACAACCACCGCATTTCCTGCTCTTCACTCCGACAACAGACTCAGTTTCTCCCTACAACAACATCAACACAAACACAAACAGACCAACACCAAATCGTTTGCATTCTTGACTTTCTTATTAGTCGCATCGCAGCCTTTTCATACCTCAATCGACTCTATCCTTCACCTTACCAATCTCGCGCGCGCACCTACAAGCATCGTAAAAAAAACTGCCCGCTACACTTTTGCGACTGGCCGCGTCGTCTATCTCAGTCGCAATCGCACACGCCAACCACCGCTTCGCCCTTCGCCCTTTGCACCAAATAACAACAATAGTCGCTACGATCACACTTCGCATCTTGATTGTTTGACGCCAAACAATCGAAACTCGTTACTATGCTTCTTCCATCCGCGCTACCTTGCGATGCGTCGCACTCAACCTACTCTCGACTGCAACCTTCTCTTTTCTCGCCTCCTGCCAGCCCTCCAGTTTTCTCGTCGCACGCATCTTTCGCCAATATCATGACCACTTGTCGCTCGCTCCAATCACTACTATCAACACCTGCGCCTATTATCACCAATCATCGCCCGACTCCTTCGCTCGCTCAATTACCAACTCCACCGCTCGCCCATGCAGCACCGCCTCTGAAGTTGCGCCTCCGTCCACGCCCACAACGCAGCGAGTCAGTTGGTCCCAAGAAGGTAACCAAGCGTGCGGCACCGCGTGGTCTTAACAAGAGGCGCCGTGTTGTCGACGAGGAGGCAGAGCGCTATTCGTCAGCGAGCGAATCTGGCAGCGAGTCACCATCGCGCCGCTCAACAAAGCAAGTCGCGCCCTCAACACCAAAGCGCACGCGCATTGCCCCTGAGCAGCTACCTCTTGGCCTCGACCGTTCCGACTTCCACAACATGCACCTTCGACAAGGCGGACATCTTCTTGGAGAGGAAGACTCCTCTGACGAAGAGGACTGGAGCGCCGAGGACGATCGTATCCTTATCGAAATCGTGCTAGAGAAGCTCAGATTGTCAAAGGCAGAATGGCAGGACTGCGCCCGGAATCTCGGCCGCGATCGTCATGCTGTCGACCGTCGCTGGAAGACGCTGTTGCTCAATGGTGACATCGGTCTCAAGTCACGGCCAGGACACTAAGCAATGCCAATTGGATCTACCTCAATATTTTCTCGTACCTGATTTTGTACATTTGATCTTTAGCGCAAGTCTCGGCCGAGCATCATCGGTAGCGAGCACAAAGAAAAGAGGTCTACAGGACATAACATGGGCAATGGGCTGCTCTTGGAGTTAGATATTTTCTTCCACGTTTTGTAATGATATCCCCACGCGTGAATGCGTGCTCTTCAGTTTCACATTTGCTTTTCATGGTCAAGAATAGGAATTTGGTACTATAGAAGACTTCGAGAATCTACAATGGAACGTCAAAAGTTCCACATTCCACTAAATCTTGCCTACTGGTGGTGTCCCCTGTGCACCCTCGCTACTCTAGGTCGCAGTGAGTTGGAACACGGTCTCCATCAGGGTTCAATATTGCGTGCGCCAGCCTCCACATATTATCCCAATACTATTATCGTGGCTGGCTTATCAAGAAATCTTAACAAAAAAAATTACAGGTCTATTGAATTATACGAGGTGGATGGATGTTCAGGTACTGGGAGGTGAAACAAGCTGGACCAGTACATAAAAAAATATCTCTTCAGCTCATTCTTCACCCGCAATGGATGTGTTTATCCCTCCATGGTACATCGTGCGTCGCCTATCGCTCATCCCGCATTCCTCATGGACCTGGCGCACGGTCTCTCCGGAAATCACGAACAGACCATCGAATCGGGCGGGCATCAATATACATGAGATTTGGTACTTGTCCCGATTTTCATCATCCTAATAAGTCCGTTTGTACGTTTCGCACCACGAAGTCGAAGTCAGGGTTGAATTCCGATCCAGGACTTTGTGGTCGAGTCAGACAGTTTGGTGGCTTGTTGGGAAACAAATACACACCAGGAGGCACCAGCAAGGTCAGTCAATTGAAAGCTGGTGACAATGTGGACAAACGAGAAGCATCATTTGTTTGTACCTTAGGTACCTTGATACCAAGGTCTAGGCACAGTGGTTTAGATACTAGTTGGTTGGGTCTCTGGTATAAGTTGGACTCGGACGTATCACGATGTTGAGTGTGAGGTAGGTGACTTCAGGGTCTGTTCATTTTCGCCTTCTATCCTTCTTCCGTTGTTCGATCTCTCAACTTTAGCGTGCGCCTGGGCCCGGGGATGGGACGGGCGGCGACGGGCCGGGACGGGGGGTTATAACTGTTGCTAGGTAACGCCGTGAAGATTGTTTATTGTTGATGCGGAATTGAAATTAGATATTCTCCTTTTATGAGCGTCTGTTTAATGAAACCAGATTAATCAATCTACCTAATGCAATGATAGTGCAGTTTCATGTGATATGAATTTCATTTAATCTCCTGGAGCATCCGTTATGCTCTGATGATGTATCTATGGTCTTATGCGTAGTCATGGTAATCAATATCTAAGCAGTACCATGAGCTTCTCGAATCCGTAGCAACCCTTCTTGTACACCCCTTGCTCCCTGCCATGCCATGAGATTCGTAAAAGTATTATGAATAAACCGGACAAACCCTCTATAGCGCTTTTTAAAAAAAGAGAAAAAAGAAAAAAGAACCACTGTGC
This sequence comes from Fusarium sp. NRRL 52700, assembly GCA_013396095.1. NCBI lineage: Eukaryota > Fungi > Ascomycota > Sordariomycetes > Hypocreales > Nectriaceae > Fusarium > Fusarium sp. NRRL 52700. The sequence goes on along the minus strand of JAAQRM010000494.1, from coordinate 140,327 downwards.
CTCAAGACACGAAACCGCCATCAGTATGGGGTTACGATGCTGGGAGGCAGACAGGGCATGAGCCGTTCAAGCAAACTGTAAAAATGCAACGCAAAACCCAACGAGGTTGATACACAAGCCGCTCTGCTATGCAGCGCAGAGAATCAAGTTCTTACAGGAGAGGTAGATAGTTGAGAAAAATGTGACACAATATATAGATGGGTAGGGAAAGGTGCGGGCTCTTGGACAATTGCTCAGGAGAACATTCCCCCTTCCTAAGGAGGTGTCATTTGTTCCTCCATGAGCATCTTGCGGACCTCTGTCTCAAGGGTCTGCTCTGTCACACCGGCATCTTCGTCAGCCACAGCACCAGTGACCTTGTTTGCGAGCTCGATCTTCTTCTGACAAGCTTTGTAGATGAGCTCCTCGATAGTGTTGGAAGCGATAAGTCGAATGATTTCGACTTCACGCTTCTGACCAAGCCGATGGGCTCTGTTCTCGGCTTGGATATCATCTTGAGGATTGTCTGACTGGTCAAAGATAATGACTTTATTTGCAGCCGTGAGGTTGATACCTGTGCCACCTGCTCCGGTTGTGAGCAGAAACACTGGAATATCCGGATCATCATTGAATTTGTCAATCAGCGTCTGTCTCTCCACAACATGGGTGCTCCCCATCAAAACTTGATGCCGAATATTCAGCTGATCGAGCACTTCCTGCAGCAGCTCAATTACGCGAGAAAACTTGCTAAACACAAGGACTCGGTCACCGTTCTCCTGATACTGATTGATGAGCTCGACAAGTTTCTTCACCTTTCCGCTGTCCATCTCAGTCTCTGGGGGAATGTCGAATTTTCCGAGAAGGCCTGGGTAGTCACGACACCAGAGGTGAAGCCCAAAATCTGAAGAGTCCTTGAGTTCTTGGATTAGATGCTTTATGTCGGGTTGACGAAGTTCATCCTGAGAAACGCTATCCATCAGGATTCGGGCCATCTTCTCAACCTTCTTGTCATCAAAATGGCGCCTAAAAAGGAGCGGGTGAAGTGCTGCCTTGCGAAGCTGCATCCAGCAGTTGTTCTGGTCATTTCCACGGCCACGGACTTTTGTGACGCGCTTGGACGGTTCAAGCTTGAACATCTCCTCGTACTCGGCATACACTTGCTTCTGGTTCTCGTCCATATCGCAGCGGACGACATTGCAGATCTTGGGAGGCATATCTGACAGAACTTGATCTTTTCGACGCTGAAGGATGAACGGCTCCAATATAGTTCTGGCTCGCTTAACACGCTCACTGTACAGAAAAGCACCGTTTGAAACGTCTCTGATAGTGACCTTTTGGCTAAAGATGTACTGTATGTGTTGCATGCAGCCATTAAAGATATCAGGGTTTATGAAATTGAGGAGGGAGGTCATCTCCAACAAGTTGTTCTGAACAGGAGTTCCTATACAGCATTAGCAGAAGCGCCCATTTAAAAGACCAGAGGTAACATACCTGTGAGGAGCATTTTCCATGATGCATGAATACGGCGAAGATCTTTGTATATCTTAGTCTCTGGGTTTTTCATCTTATGGCCTTCGTCAAAAATGGCAGTGTGCATTCCAATAGACTGCATAGCCTCAATATCCGCGTCGTTGTTGATCTGAGAATATGTCGCAAGCACGACGTGGAAGGCTTCAGGATCATGTTCGATCTCATATGCGATCTCAGCTCGCTCTGCCTGAGAGCCTCGGTATCCGATCACCGAGAGGCCTGGAGCAAATTTCTCAAATTCTCCTAGCCAGTTGTTGTAGGTACTTGGGGGAACGACAACGAGATTGGGCCAAGGCCGGGTTCCCTTCCCCCTTTTGCCCTTCTCATAATCCTGAACAAGGTGGCAAATGAGTGAAATTACTTGACAAGTCTTGCCCAGACCCATCTCATCGGCAAGGATACAGCCTATGTTAAACTTGTAGAGGAGGGACATCCAGTTCAGGCCTACAAGCTGGAAAGGTTTCATCTGACAATGCCCGTCCATGTACTTGGGCTGTTGGGCAATAGGCGGGCGCACATATCTGGGCGCGCTGATGCTTGTAGGGGTTGGCGGGAGGTCGTCTGAGTTTTGACTTCGCTCTCGCTTGCTATGCCCGAATGTATCGATATCCCAGGTATCAAGCTGCTGTCTGATATCCTTTGCATCGCGGTCACACTTGCCGACAACATTGTCGATTGCGGCAACTGCATCAATGAAGACCTCGACAGCCTCCACAACATTCTCTCCAATGCTGACCTTGGAAGCTTTTCGGGCGCCAGGCTTTTTACCGACGGTGACACGCCGAGCCTTGGAGATGTCATCGAAAGGTCGCTTCTCGATCATGCAAGCAAGTTGCTCTTCCTTCATGCCTGTCATGGCAGCTAGTTCTTGAACAGTGCTTGTGTTGAGACAAGTCAGCACCCGATCATCCTCATCGTTTGAAGGCTCTGGCGATGCTTCCGCCTGATACGTATCCTCCTGCCCATCGTCAACAAGGTCAATTATCAGGGGATCGTCGCTTGAGGCATGGGCGGGGGGAGATGACGGGAATGCTGGAGACGAAAGGATCGAGGACTTTCGGAGACCTTGTACTAGTCGCCGTCGGGGTTTCTTTACAGGACTGAGGGATGCCGTGCGTGAGCGGGAGCCGGCCCGGCTCGCTGCTGCTGATGATTGGAGAGCCGCCTTGCTAATCAGACGTCTCCCAGGTTTAGGGTTCGACGCCGGCTGTTTGGACTGAAGCATTTGTAGTCGGAGATAATCGATTGCTTCTGTGAGATCGTTTTTGCATGCACTCAAAGCCTCCTTGGCCTTGTGGGAGGGCACTCTTTCTCCATAAACATCATAAATCTGTCGAAGCTTAGTCTTGATGGTCTTTTCCGAACTCTCTGGCTCGGGATTGTATGCGAATGCCGAGATCTGTGCCTTAAACGTTGTCGGTCGAATGTCGCCACGGGGAGGCGTGAGGTCGTCCTCATCGTCCGAGATGAGATTGATAGGCTCAACAGCCGGTCGCTTGTTGGTCATTGCAAGAGGAGGCCGTTGTGGGGGACGAAAAAAAGTACCGAGAGGGGCAACTCTGCTACCAAGAGTGTTACCCAGTGGCGTAGGGTTTTTAGGTAGTTGGAAGGGCGATGATGCAGGGACTTCCACTATGCTGCTTGCGGGAGAGGAGCTTCGCATTGGTACAAGTCCAGGTTTCTGAAGGACTTGTGTTGGTTGTGTTGTAGTATCTCGGTCACGAAAAAAGGCGGATGGAGAACAGGGAATTGTGTCCGTTATTTCATCGGCATCGTCAATGATTATTGTATTGCGAGCGAGCGATGGGGTGCGAGGTAGAGCGTTTGAATGCCGGATTGGCAAGGGTGAAGAGCTTCGGGCCATTATAATTATAGGTGAATTATTGTGGGCATACGAAACGATAGGAGTAAAATCGAGGCCAGCAGTATTTCGGGTCGTCTAGGGCGGGAATTGAGTGTTTGATCAGTTCTTCTGTGCCCTTCTTATCGTTCGGCCAACAGAAGACAGAGCACTGAGTGAAAGTGGCAGAGCGGTGTCATGAAGGAGAATGTTTAATTGGAAAGGGAAAAAAAACAACAAAAGACGAGTTTAAAGTCGGAGGGTGAGAGATGATGGTGCTTGCGAGTACCAGGAAGATCCCAATCCAAATCCTGGAGGGGTGTGAAGTGAGTAAGTGAAGGTGGAGGAGATTCTTTGAAGTGCACTCAAATCTTTAACGCGACCCGCATCAACTGCCTCACGAAGTCACGTGCAAATTCAGCTTCGCGTCGACCTAGGTACCTATGCCAGAAGCATAAAGCAAAGGAGAAAGGTTGGAAGGAGACGACTGAACCAGTCAGGGGAAGAAAAACAAAGATGGCCTAGTTGAATTGGTAACTTAATTAGACGAATAACGGGGGTTTAAAGGTATGGATTTCACTCAACTCGTTGTGAGAACAAAGAATTCCACATTTTCTATCCGATTGAGCGCGTTGATCATCTCGTGCTAAAAGTGCTTCTTTAATCCTCAAACTCACCTCTAGTCGCACGTGCAAGTGGAGACCCACCTCTAACCTTCACAGCTCAACTGAGTGAAGTATCTAATTGTCTATCCTCAACTCGACGACAGCACTTAAGACGATAGTGAGCCTAACACCCCTCTCGTACACTTTCAAAATGGCCACTCGACGCATCGTTGCTACTGAAAAGACCTTCCTCGATAAGGATGATCCAATTGATGAGCATTCTAGTACTGCTCCTGCCGTTCCCAGGTAACTTTTCTATCTATTCACCTTATTCAAACCGCCATTATTGCCACCTATCTCATCTTGTTCACTGCACTACACTACATCGATCTAAACTGACGATTTTGACAGCCAAGTCATCTACAAGCTTCTAGCATTCACTTTTGCCATGATTGTGGTCCCCATTGGCTCCTACTTCCTCACTGTCAATACCGTCTTTCGTGGTATATCTTTTCGCTCAGACGTGTCATCATCGAGACTAATCACAAACAGGAAACTCTTCTCTTGCTGGTGGCTTAGCTGCTGTCTTGGCCAATGTCGTCCTTGTGGGATACATTGTTGTAGCCATGAAAGAGGATCAGTCGGACAAAGAAAAGCCAGAGAGCAAGAAGGACAAGTAGACGCAGCGTCATATATGAGGCTGATTCACTCTTGCATAAATTTCTACCCAGCAAGATAAGAGTCTCAGGGGGCAACCTTCTCAATTATTTTGTCACGTCATCTTCATGACCATGCCTCGCTAGCTTGGGCGGAGGATCGTGTCTGGATGACCTCTACAGCCACGTGTATATGCTATGTACGTCTCAAGTGTGAGTATAATTAATGATGATTGTGGTAGTAGATCCATCCTCTGCACTGCTCCTCGAGGATACCCTCAAAAGGCTTGCCTACGCAAGGCCTGACCTGCCAACGCCTCGTACAGTTCCGTTTGCTAATGTACCATTCCGTATCAAAATTCAAGTGCTTCGCCATATTCCACAGGGAAAAATAAACCGTATTGTCACAACTGAAAACCAATCTGACCCAAGTCAAACAGTATCTGCCGCTCTGTGCTAGAAGGACGAATCACGACGCATGGCAGCATACTCCAAGGGTCCATCGTAGAATCCGTCGAATAGTACGGGCGCTTTAAGTCCTGTTCGATCGTGCCATTCAGCATTGAATATCAAAGAAAACGGGTATCGACAAATGAAAGTAGTGGTATAAGAAGATTTGTTTCGTGTGCGTTTCAAACGTGGATAGTCATTACTGAACCGTTGGCTCTTCAAGAGTTTTTGCTGAACCTACGAGAAAACCAACTCTTGCGCTTGTCCCCGCCAGCCGCTTGCTGGGGTTGGTGTGTTGACTGTTGAGTTGATGTCCTCCTTAAAAGGGTATTCTTCTGTTTTTGCGGTGGAATCGAGGCCTGAGCCTGTGTTGTAGGAGGTTGCGAATGCGAAGGTGGTGGTGGTTGAGGTTGTCCCTCATTGTTCACACCAGAACCAGATGCTGGCCAAGGGCGTGACTGGTATGGCTGCTGAGGCTGATATGAGCCGGACGCATACTCATTGAAGGGCTCGCGGCGCTTAGCCGGCATCGTCCGATCGATTGAGCTGTTGTCGCTGCTCGTAGGGTCTGTCTGATAGCCTGCGTGATCCGAGTTGCCACTACCCGTAGCAGAAGTCACCGTCTCGTATGATCGGTCCTTGTGGGGGAGGGGATAGATATTCTGATCGTGGCCGCTCTGGTATTGTGGCTCAGACTGCATTCTAGACATCCGTTGCCGAGATGGACCAGTGCCAAAGCCATTGCTATAAGCTTGCCCATCGAAGTAGTTGCTTCGGGTAGACCCATTCTCAAATTGATTCTCCGGTCTAAAGGAAACGGGGCGATTGTTGTAGTAGTTGTCGCGAGGGAAGCGAGGCTGACTGTTGTAAGAACTATTCCGCCTGTTCCAGTTGGCCTGTGAATCCGTTTCTGTGCGGTGTTAATAAGTTGACTGAATCTGATGATAGACATATTACTTACCCGCTCGGTAAAGAGACTTGCGCGAGTAACCACCATCGATTGCGGCCTCAAAACTACGGATAGTGTCTAATGGGCGCTCCCATCTGTTTCGTGTCGGGTTCGATTTGTCGGGATCCGCTAGGTCAGTTGTCAGTGGTGTTATACTGTTGATACTAGCGAATCTACACACCGATAGAGTTTCCGAAGGCATCCTTGTGTTGCATGGACCGCAGAGGGGCGAAACTCGACTCGGTCATCATGGCAGCAATGGCAGCTGTTGTAGTGTTAATAGGTGACCCGAACTTTATGTTGCAGACTCAGGAAATGTCCTAACATACATGGCTCTGCTTCGCTTATGGCTAACGTGGGATCCGCTTTGCTATGTAAACGCTTCGCTTCCTTCTCGGCGTGGGTTTCTTGCAAGTCTTTGCTACCAGAGCTCTTATGCGACTTTTGAGAATGAAAGCTGAAGGTTCGGTTATGGGGTGGCGGATTCTGCGAACCTTTGCGCGGCGAGACAGGAGCAGTCTGTTGATATTGCTGCTGTTGATGATCCTGCGCCGGATAATTCGACGGCGGCGTTGGATATTGGCGATATTGTTCAGTGGAGGTAGCCATGGTCGCGGCGCCTAGGAGGACGACTGTTTTATTTGATGTGGTGCTTGGCCGCAATGGATCTCAGAAACGCCCTGGCTTGGCGATTAGAGTCTCAGCGTGATAAGGCGGGTGGAGAGTTGCAGGCAATCGACCGATGCAATGGGGATTGTGGATAAGAAACTGGAGATTGCAAGGAGCAACGCGGTCGGGGAGAAAAGACCGAAACCAGACCAAACGGCTACTAGCAAGGAAGAGCAGGAATTATCGTGGATCCTGGGATGAATATTAGGAGTGGAGTCTTAGAGATTTATCAAGAGTTGCTAGCCTAGAAGGCTGTGATGAGAGGCTGGGGCTTGAGCAATAGTGTGGCCCGGTTGCGTCGGAGTTTGGGGGGTACGTATCGTATCAGAAAAGATCCCAGTAGATAGGTACTTAGGGAAGGGGTGGGGAGGGCTGAGCGGGCGCCTGCACTGCAAAAAGAGCCAGGTACGACAGAATTTATAAAGAACGAGTGGCTAAGGAGACAAGGTGATGATACCGTACTCTGCACGCCCAAGTGAGGTGAGAAGTGTGATGTGTCGCCGGTGGCTGCGGGTGTCTCTGACTCCGTACGCGGGACGATGTGATCATTCGTTGGCGTTGTGGTCTTGGCCTGGACTGGTACTTTAATTTTGAACAGACGGACAACAGCGCAAGAGAATGCGATGTATATCCGTAGAAAGGCACTGAATTATTGCCCTTGTCACTGGCCGTGAAAGAGTCCAATAAAATTTGACCGGGATGTGGGAAAGCGAAACGCTATTTTCTTTATCAGGCCGTGTTCAAATGCGAGCTAGAGCGGCGCCGGGTGCGTTTGACTAGGTAATGCCTGCGGCTATGTGATAATGATGTGGGATCGGCGTGCTGGGGGCTGATCTTCGTAAAGTGACTGCCGCTTTTTTGGTCTGATTGTTGTTTCTTTGGCAGTGCCTGAGTATGGAGCTTATCCTCTTTCGTTTTTGATTGATCTTTTTTTATCACTTTGATGGGGTATCTGTCGAAGGGATCTTCGAACAAGTCCAGTGCTTCGTAAGTGCTTGCGTTGGGCCTGGGCGATTACTTGTTTGGCTGCTTTTTCCCGTTTGCTGGCTTGACGTCACTATTAATCAGAAAATTTCTAGTATCGGCTGGCGTGAAGTTCAGGGGAATTGAGCCGTGCCACGTTGAGACTGATCGGAAGAATCGTCCGGAGTGGCTTGTTACTGAGACTCTTAATAGTGCTCGTTTTTTATGGACAGGGGTCCAGTCGATAGTGGGCCTCGCGTGTTGTCGAGTCACTAATAAAGAGGTGACGGAACGGAGTTGGAAATTTCTCAGTGGCCGGGGGCAATGAAGATTGTTGTTTAAGCCAGCCTGGGAATTCGACTGGATATCGAGCCAAATACCGAGAAGCCAGATGCAGTTTGTTGGAAACCTGGAGATGACCGACCGATGTGTAGTCGAAGTCGTAGGAGGAAGCGTTGATTTATTAGTGTGATCCGGCTCGTTGATCAATTACTCGTGAATGCGCAGGTGAGATGTCTAAGTAGGTAGTTAGGTTCTTGATAGGTTATTGAATAGCGACCTGCCCCTGTAGATGGGTTCGAATCGACAAGAGCTTCAGCACAAAACCAGTAAACGAAAGACGACAAAGAGCAGGCAGAGGAAGCGAGAGTGAGAATGCGAGGACTTTGCTTGGTGAAAAGTGAGGAAACTTTTTAGGAAGAATGAGGGGAAGTTTAGTACGTAGAGGCCAAGAGGTTGTTTTAAGTGAGGTGATATGCTTCTATTAAGGTCTGATAGTAGGGCACCTTCCCATCGGTCGGGATGGGATGTTCGTGTTTAAGTTCGTAGGAATCGGCTTCGTCGCAGCTTCCGTATTCGCCGACTCCATTCTGAAAACCAACCGAAGGAACGATTTGGTGCTCAACACCACACCGATATTGGTATAGATGAACAATTGATACACAGACTAGGACCAGCTGGAGGCAATTGCATACGCGTACAACTTCAACATTACAACATGGAGCGTCTACGACTGCCGAAACTGTCTGTACCAGATATCAAGCAGCACCTTTGAAGACGGAGCCTACCTACCTCAGGTAGACAGGCTAGAGAGGCCTTCCCTAGGCCATACTCGGAGAGTATCGAGACACACCAGATCACCAGGTCATGACGCGTCGTTTCCCCTTCCGCCCCGGCTACTGCAGTGACGGCCACGACATGCATACGGGCTATCTACATACAACAGGACATCTGCATCTGTTGCTTACCATTTACGAGGATACAGGAGCTTTGTGGCCCAATGGGGGAGAATAATAGCTGCAGAGTTGCAACCGCTTACACCAAAGTTCGGGACCTTGAATTCTCATTCGAGGCTAATAATTCAGTTACCACCCTGTGTAGCTGATGATGTTGGCTTTTATGGTTTTCAGTGTAATCGTCGTAAGCCAGAGGCTAAGCCATTAATCTCATGGCTCCCCCAAATCCAATAGACACTGGACGGTACCATCCCACTCTGTACAGACGGGAGTACTGAGTACACATTCTAACGTCAGTACCTTAGTAGTTTATTATTACATTTGCAGAAAGTTGGTCTCAACTGACCAAAGCCAAAAACCATCATGGGCATCGGGGTGGCGCTATTGATGCCATGCCACGTCTTGACTTCTGAGGCTTCGTGTTTGTGCATGAATACCTGATCAGATGCATTTTTGTCCCATGCTGTGTGAGCTGAACTCAGTTGAGCTGTAGCCTGTGGTGCGAGCCAAGGTGCAATGCAGCACGACAAAGGGGAGCACTAGAATTACCTAGGTTAGTACCTAGGTAGGTAGGTTAGTAGGAAAAGGTGGTCGGTCGGTCGACAGCACAGGCACTTGAAAGGCAGGGGAGGCTGGGGGAGCTGGGAATGGAGTCCTAGTAACTAAACACCACCTATTATAGGTCTCTCTCAGCAATTCCCAGGTCATCTTGACGTTGTCGATGGTTGTCTCGCCCCTGTTTTATCTCGTGTTAGTGGCTCCCACACACCATCTCTGGTGTTCTCTCTTCAACATGTCGCATAGCTCCATCATGATATGGTACGGTGCTGTACTGTGCCGATACTTATTATGTCGGGCGAGCTCAGCCACATCTAAGGTTCCCATTTTGGATCTCGATGCTTCTGATCGGCCCTTTGTCCAACTCGGCTTGGAGGATGCACAAACGCCATTTTATGGAAAAACTTGTTGTCAGTCTTTATGCAAAGCTTTGCCCAGCGAATAAGGTACAAGATCCAAGCTCGTTTAGTTGCTTGGCTACGAAGACAACACCCTACCAACCCTCCACGAGTTGATAAATTTGCTAAGTCAGCTTGATTCTGACCACTCCAACCCTCAGGGTATGATGCCCCAGTCGATAGATTTTGAGGGTGGCCTGAAGTCGAGGACCTGGACTGCAGACGAATGGCATTTTGCTCTTGTCGAATTGCCCATCCTTTGACATGGAATTGGTGTTTCTGCCAAATGGGATAAGTTTCAAGATAGGTTCTGCAAAATAGGCGCTAAAACAAAAAAACAAGTTGAGACGATCAATGTTGAGTTTTGGTGTAGGCTAAAATAGAGCAGCGGCTTACCATAGGTTGTGGATGATAGCGGTCCTACTGGAGGTCGCGGATAGATCTCAGCGGCTGACGATGACAGAACATAGGCGCGATTCCATTATCTCCGCCCAGTGAAACACACTTGCTAACGAGGAGTGACAGGATTTGATGAACCTTGATTCTTTGTTCCGAGACATGCGTTGTTGAATACAATGCATTGAACTTAAAATACCTGTATTGGCCATACACAATTCCCATGGTTGGCCGGCTTTTCCGGTTGGGCCCAAACGCAATGCATGATGCGCCGTTATCCAGACAGGCCAAACCATCCTTCTTGCTACGAAGATGATACTGAGTTAGGTTCTTGCTTTGCTTGGCTCGCCTCTAGAATCCAGATAATATGCCTGAGTGACTCAAGCTGCAGTTATCATGCATACGATTTTGATCTTCCTGGCTGGCCTGACCACAACCATCCTCCTCAAGTTCGGAACGGCAAAAATACGCCGTCCGTGGAGGAAACAGTAGCGGTAGTTGTATGGTATGGCCTCTATACAGTCGGAATATTTTCCATTAATCACGGATGCTCTCTATCCAGCCCGTCCCGTTTCAACGGCAACGGTTTCGCCCTGGCAACTTGTTTCCCGAGAACCTTCATAATGTGCACAGTGTAGGGCTTAAACTTACACAAATTGATCCTGCTGCCGCCAATGCAACCTTCAGTCGAAGGCAACTGGATCTGCCCTGACGGGGCATTGCCGCGGTGAATGACTGGTCAATATTTGATATCATAGCTATTGCATTTCGTATATGTGTTATCCTATGCTGTGAAACTGCTGCACCAGGCCCTTGATATTGATACTTGGGTTAATATCATGATAGAAAAACTTCTTTCCTCTTCCCGAAAATATCAATCATACCTCAGTTACCTGAACTTCAAACCCTACTCACGGCGATGTTCAAGTTCCCCATGGAGACTTTACAAGAAGACTGGCCGAACCGTTCGTTTACATGCGAAGTTCGGTTACTGGGTGGTATGAGTACGAGTCTTGAACATAGAATATTCAACTGAACATCGTTGACCAAGGATGCCGAACTTGTGTTCGCTTTTCAATTTCCTCTACAGCATGTCCGACGGTTCTTACATCTTGCATTGTTGTGATTGTCTATCAATGGTGATATACTTCGCCTGAGCATGACGGAGGCTGTGTAACAATAACGAGTTGTGTTCTTGAGTTTATCTTTACTACATTGGCCGAGCCAAATAGGGCGGAAGCATCTGGATCATTGGTCTCTGTTGATTCAAGTAGATACACAATGTGGCCAGGATCAGTGGGTGGGTAGAAGCAGGAGGTAAGTGGAATGCGGCCACAAATTTATGGCATATCACGAACAATACGGCAGCGTATCACATTACAAAGAACACACGGAGGCAACCCGACGCAAATATCCGAGTCTGTGGAGCCGCTAGAGGGCGAACGAGTTGAGCCATCAGAGGTTGTCAAGTGTTGTTTCAAAAGCAGTTTCCGATTCATCATAAGACGCCGACCATGGCTCAAAACCTCCCCGCACGAGTCAAATCACAATCCAGCTTTCAGGAACACTGTGTACTGCCGTAATAGAGGCCCTGGACCTGGCATTCATCAATGATTCGCTTGTACCCTATTCACGACCGTAGCCGAACACCGGTCCCGAATCCCAACCACCAAAAAGTATTCCATCGCTGAAGCCCCTCCCAGTGGACTGCCCTGGGCGAGATCGAGTTCCGCCAACCGTTTCATGAAAGGGGAATGAAGTTGTATCATCAAGACGAAGGTGCTCAGGTGTGCAGAGCCTTTTCGGGGGTTGGGATTTGACGTCTTTTTTGAATTCAATGCCTCAAAGCAAGGCAATACGTTTTATCCTTGCCTCGACCAATGCAGCCAAATGAGAACCGCCCTCACTACCAACTCCAGCCCGAAGCCCTTTTTTTATATCGACGAAGGGTACAACATGACACGAACGGAAGCACCGAAAGACTTGGTGGGAAGGGGGGAGGTGAACTTGGCGCGCACGACGCCTGAGTTTCCTGCAGAAATAAGTTAGATGCTTGTTCATGTCGTCGTTCACCGGGTCGAGTATTTAATTACCGTGTGGTCGGGTGACCTTGCCCCAGATCACGCGGATCTTGGTGCCGCGGATCTCCTTCTGGCCCCGGTAGACGAAAGCAACCTTCTTGCCGAGATAGAAGCTATCACGAATGTCAGTATCCAGACTGACTGGGAACATTCCTCTCAAATTGACGTACTTGGCGGCGTTGGTGTCATCAACACCCTCAATCTTGATCAGGCTGGTAGCAGGGCGGGTGGTGTGACGAGAGCGCTGGTAGCTCAGGTGACGTCCCCTAAACCAATATCGTCAGTCCAAAATTCTATCGCTCGTTGTGTTCGTGCCGTGGCTTCGCGGAATATATTGATATCGAAAGTCTGAAGAGTGCGCAGCTGTCTGGGCAAGTGCATCCTTCTCACATCGCATGCGTGATAGACTGGCTCGCAGGAGGGTTTACTCACTTGACGTATACTATAGGCAAAGTTAGCAACGAATTCATCGATATTCACATTTCCAAATTTGCGAGTCGAGCCCAGTCGGTGTGCTCGTCGCTTCTCTGGCGGGCGGAATAAAACTCACGTCGGTGACCGGCTTCTGAAGGCATCTTGACTGTGGTATGACTTCCTTCCTCTCAAACAACCTGCGGTTAGTAGATAGCTGATTGTTTGAACGAAAGACCTTCGCGTTGGTGAGGTGAGTGTTTGGTGATTGATCTGTGGAGTGGGGAAGGTGCACCAATCGCACTTTCCTGGTCAACCCTAGAAGTCACGTGCTATGCCACTTGCAGATAACAAGGTACCTAAGTACCTAGTGCATTCACGGCTTTTATCTTCTGTTTTTTTGCAGACACTTAGTAAGGCAATTTAAACTAGTAACTAAGGTAGGACGAAAATATTCTGCTGATCCTGGATGACGAAAAGGAATCTGGATCAATTGTGTCTGGAAGACACTTCGTTCTGCAATGCTTTAACGGGTGAAAGTGGTGACATTATCCCCATTATCATTGTCTTGTAGATTGTCCTTGCGTATGAGCATAGAGGTACCCAGTGGCAATACTGGTCCAGCTTGAGCATTGATAGGCCTGGACGTCAACAGCCATATCTGAAGCTCTATCCAGATCTCAAGTGGCACATTGGCACGAGAATCTCAACAGTGTTGACTCTCGTGGTTGGGTAGAATATATTTCAAGTAACATGCCATAAATTCCCTCAAACATAGCTGACTACCTTGAGTAACCAGACTTCTTAGAAGTTGCATGGAATCTTTTCCTGCATTCACCTTTTCCGCCCCAATGATTTCTTGGCGAAGGTTTGGGGTTTAGTTAAAGCCGACACCGGGGAGAGAGGAGCCCCCCATGCGCTTGAAGATCCTGGCACCGAAGTGGTTCGGAATTTGGTGTCCGAGCAAGGCAGGTCAAGATGAGCTCATCGAAGATATTGATGGAGCTCACCATTTTGTACATGTGAGTTCTTTTTCATTTTATGTCGAGTGAACGGCTATCCAATGACTACCTGTTGCGATCCTACGCTCTTAAACCACATTGTCTTGGATCTATAATTTATTGTCAACACCTTATATAATTACCGAGTGAGCAATTCATCAACACTTGACCCTCTAGACCCTTCAAGGGCAGGAGTGCAAGAGAACAGATTCGGATTCTTAGCCGGCTATCTGATGATCGGGGTTTCATTGACTAGATTATTTCTCGGTGCTTGCAGACCTGGGGAGTTGTTCAGTCGAGGTGATACATATCTCGGACCAGGGGTCTTCAGTGGATCTGTCTGGCAAGTCGAAGCGCTGCATGTCACAGACTTCCATCACTAACAAACTATGGAGAAGATTCTGAGACACCGCGGTTGCGCCGTGAGGCCGGATCTTGGTCTACGTGCTTGCTGCCAGATTACGAGACCCAGTTGGGGGTTCTCTGTCTGAGCGTCATATTTTACTAGTGAGCCTTAGTGATCTATTTACATCAAGATTAGCAACATGAGAATGCTTATTACAGTTTCCGGAATCGGCAGTGTCATCGTGTAACGGACGACGCTCCCTGCGTGAAAGACGGGAACAACACCGACGCCCCAATGTCTTGATAATCAGATTGTACCTAGGCTCAGTGCGCCTGGGTGTGTCTCTCCTCCTTGGGGGAGCGGCAGAATACCTTGGGTAGAATTGCACTGGGCTACCTTAAGGCGGCTCTCTGGTTAGGCAATCTAGGACCGCCACCGCCGCCGAAACCAGGACGGACAGGACTCGGTGAGGGATCGATGCGCCGAGGGTGCCGGAGAAGCTGACAAAGAAGTCGGATTGTTTAGTTAGAGAAGCATCATGCTTCGTCATGCTCACGGCACATAACTGTGTAATGGACAAGTCTGGGTGTCCTATCAACGGTTGCCATTGTGTTGATGCGGGCCTGGTCATGAATCACAAATTGGCATGAGAGGGGAGGAAAGAGCTGATACTTAAGAATATTGGTAACGTATTGCTGAGACAAATAAACACAGAGAGGTTGCTGGGTTGCAGTGTGTGGAAACACCATACGAACTTCGCGACAGATCATTGAGTTGCGTAGCATGGCCCCAAAGGCATGGAAACGATTCGACCGCTTGCGCCTGAAGCAATTGGCCCGGGCGAGAAGAATTAATGGATTCAGTGTCAGTTTAAAAATGACTCCATAAGTGTAATAGATACCTAAGTAGTAGGCAAAGTTTAGGCAAAATAGAACTGAATAAGTACAGGTAGGTAGATTGTGATGAGCCCGGAGATAGAATCGCCGCCGGGTACATCTATGCTGTGCTATGCTACGCAAGACGAACAGACAGCCACAGTACCTACCTACCTTATCTACCCGTGCGTTTGAGTGATGCCCTCGCAAGGACATCGCGTAATAGTACACATTCATGACTATAACGAATTCAAAGTTCATCATCATGGCTTCCTGATTGCCGGATCCAGTCAAGACTTTGTTAGGTGAATACCTCCACGCCAAGTAACTCAGTGCCCGGACAGACCTACACTCTTTTATCCGCCCACTCTTTTTTAGGGACTTTCACTTCTGGATTTTAGGGACCCGACTGCATCATAGCCCCATCGGCCACGCAGGGATCCCACCTATCGATGAAGGTGGATGGATTTAGATTGTTACCTTAGCTCCCCCAGCTGCTGTGCTCAGGTCTGCGGCGGGCATTGGACGCTCCCGTCGTCATAAAACCTTCCTGGCCAGGCCCCAAAACCTCGTCACCTTTCCGTTTCCATTTCCATCTTTCAGATCTCTTTCATACTTCCTCCACTCCCCCGTTTGTCTTGTACGGCTTATCCTCATCCCCTTCTGTGTTGTATCTCGTTCCCCAGCTCGAACCTCAACAATGGATCCGTAGGTGCTCCCCTCAACCATCAACTTCCAAAAACCCCCACCATGACTTTGCGCTCTAGCTGCGAGCCATCATGCTCGCGCTGAGCGTTTTGCGATACGATCGCGTCTCCTCACACCTTAATGTCTGAACACCGCAAGTGAGAAAAACTTCTTTACTGATACAATTGCTCCTCTAGATGCATGGAGCTCAAGCAGAACACGACAATCGTCGTGCTCGGCGCTTCTGGTGATCTGGCGAAAAAGAAGACGGTGGGGAGCTCCCCAACTGCCCCTCACATACCGATGTGTTTGTGCTAACATGTTTTATTTTGCTGCATGATAGTACCCTGCGCTTTTCGGTCTTGTAAGTTACCAGCCCATTCAACAGAGCGCTCTTCTCTCGACTAACATATCCCCAGTATCGAAACCAGTTCCTGCCCAAGGATGTCAAAATTGTCGGATATGCCCGGACCAAGATGGACCACGATGAATACATTCGACGCATCAAGTCATACATAAAGACACCCACAAAGGAGACTGAGCAGCAACTCGAGGAGTTCGCCGGGCTTTGCACCTACGTTTCGGGTCAGTACGACAAGGATGAGTCCTTCCAGGGTTTGGAGCAGCACCTTCAGGAGGTTGAGCAGGGCCGCCCTGAGAACCACCGTCTTTTCTACATGGCGCTGCCTCCCAGTGTCTTCACCATTGTTTCACAGCACCTGAAGAAGATTTGCTATCCCAAGAACGGTGTCGCGCGTGTGATTGTGAGTAAAAATACTCTCATCAGGGTAAAGCTTGACTAACCATCCCCGCAGGTCGAGAAGCCTTTCGGCAAGGACCTTGCCAGCTCCCGAGAGCTTCAAAAATCACTCGAGCCTGATTGGAACGAGCAGGAGCTGTTCCGAATTGACCACTACCTCGGCAAGGAGATGGTCAAGAACATTCTGATTCTTAGATTTGGCAACTCTTTCCTCGGCGCTACGTGGAACCGACACCACATCGACAACGTCCAGATCACCTTCAAGGAGCCCTTTGGTACCGAGGGCCGTGGGGGCTACTTTGACGAGTTCGGTATCGTTCGTGATGTCATGCAGAACCATCTTCTCCAGGTCCTTACTCTCTTGGCTATGGAAAGGCCCATCTCTTTCAACGCCGAGGATATCCGCGATGAGAAGGTTCGCGTTCTCCGTGCCATTCCAGCCATTGAGCCCAAGAACGTCATCATTGGTCAGTACGGCAAGTCTCTTGACGGCAGTAAGCCCGCCTACCGTGAGGACGACACCGTCCCCAAGGACTCGAGATGCCCTACTTTCTGTGCACTCGTTGCTTACATCAAGAACGAGCGCTGGGATGGCGTACCTTTCATTATGAAGGCCGGAAAGGCCCTCAATGAGCAGAAGACCGAGATTCGAATCCAGTTCAAGGACGTCACATCGGGTATCTTTAAGGACATTCCCCGAAACGAACTTGTTATGCGCATTCAGCCCAATGAGAGTGTCTATATCAAGATGAACTCTAAGCTGCCTGGTCTCAGCATGCAAACTGTTGTCACCGAACTGGATCTCACCTATCGACGACGATTCTCCGACCTCAAAATTCCCGAGGCATACGAGTCGCTTGTCCTTGACTGCTTGAAGGGCGACCAGTCCAACTTTGTCCGTGACGACGAGCTGGACGCCAGCTGGCGCATCTTCACCCCTCTCCTCCACTATCTTGATGACAACAAGGAGATTATTCCCATGGAGTACCCTTACGGTACGTTTCAAATGCGAGGCATGCTGAGTTTTACTTACATTGTTAATAGGTTCTCGTGGTCCTGCTGTTCTGGACGACTTCACCTCCTCTTACGGTTACAAGTTCAGCGACGCTGCTGGGTACCAGTGGCCAACAACCAATGCTGCTGCTCCTAACAAGTTGTAAGTTTGATAACTTGCATCCTGTAGGCTAGTCTGGGTGCGACGAAATACAGAAGCGTTTTGCTAATTCTTGTAGCTAATAACGCCTCCCCGACAATGACAGAGTCACGACCGACTTCGGACTATGATATCCAAGCCTGGCGAGGCAACAAAACAGCAATCAATGATTTACTCTATATAAAAAAATCGATGGAAACTGTTGTCGTAACTTTTGCGACATAATGATGGGCATTTGCTTCTGGGAACTTACTTTTTAGATGTGTTCACATTGGGGGATTGGCTCATGGCTTACGAATCGCTCAATCAAATGAAAATTTCTCTTTCAATCTTTGAATTGATGAATCCCAGTTTGGATAGGTAGGAATGACTTCGTAGCCATGATACTCAGGCTCTCTTTATGTCCTGCCTTACCAATACTTCGATAGGCTGTGGTTTTGGGCTGTCGACGTGACAGATGTTCAGAGGTCAAAGGGTTGAAAGACATGGTAGGCTTGCATAAAGACATCATGGATATACGGAGGCGCATCAATGCCGACGTATGCCTCATCATCAATTTTTTTTTCGAGATAGGAAAAGACATGTTGTATGTGCCTGACAAACTAAGCACACAATCTACCTTGCTATTGAAACGCTCTTCAGTTTTCCAACTGATGTTAAATTTAATGAATCCGTGCATAGACAGATTATGTAACATTTATTTTGCCCAAAGTCTTTGTGCTGACTTGTACCTGGCCCATCACATGACCAGGCGTGTCGAGCGCTCGGCCAAATGAAGCAACAATCAAGGTTCCTCCAAAAGTGAACAAACGATTCACCCGACGAAACGACACCTCGTACACAGACGATCCTTCACGCGAAAAAAAACACACATAGAATTTAGGGCGCCAAACTCTACAACCTTATGTATGATTCGTGCGCGCACCTTCTCACATGACCTGGCAGGTCTTCAGTCGTTACTCCAGCGCCTTTGAAGCCTTCTCGCCATCAACCTCGCCCTGATATCAACAACTACAAACAACCGCCTACTCCTCCAGGATGAGCGATCCTGCCGACGAAATAGTCCACATCACTCAGGGCTACATACCACTATCCAAAGTTCTTACGCGACTCGCGCAATCGACTCACAATGCGCTCCAAGATCAGATCGCCGCACTGGCAAAGATGCCTTTGCCCACTGCCGCCATGAATGGAAACTCGACGGTACCGAACAGCGACGTCGAAGACGGATCTAGCGAAAATATTGCCAAGAAGACATCAATATTGAACTTTGCCATGAGGGAGCATCGGAAATGGGTTAAAGCGCTTGTGATTACAGAATGGAGTCGAAAGGCCGACATGGTTAGCAAGCTTATCGACCTGAGATTTCACCTCCAAGGGCAAGAGGTCTTGTTTTCCGGAGCCCTGGATGTTATGGGTCACGTCAAAAGGGATCTGACGTTTGCGAGAATGCCAAGTCCTGATCTAAAAACAGCCCTCCAGGTACTATCAACTGGAGAGGCCGCTTGGATGCCTGATGTAGGTTTTGCGCATTGCGAGAAAAGACAACAGCGATCAAGCTGACTTTGCTACTAGCTCTCATATATCGAGCCACCCCCTCTAACACGGCAGGAACAAATTCAATGGATCAGCGATCTCGATACTCAACTATCGTTGCGACTTAACCTCGAAGATTTCGACAAGATCCCATATCACTTCAGAAACTACGAAATTGATTCCGGCCGAGTAACATTCAAAGTTGCGGGAGAATTCGAGGTTGATCTCACAATTGCAGACGAAAATTTCGAGAAACAGTTTTGGTTCATTGACTTCCGGTTCGCTTTTGAGCCAGCAGCATCCTCGATTCCCGACGGTCTAAAAAATTACCTAGAGGGGCAGGTAAATGATATCCTTAATAAAGACGGACTGCTAGGGTGTTATCAATTCCTACATGAACTGGTCCTCACACATAAGCTCAACGAGCTCAAGAGACAAGCAAGTCAACTTAGCCGAGGTTCATGGACGGGAACCCTCAAGGTCGAACCACTCAATCGAGCGCTGGCAATTCAGTATTGGACTTCGCGCGCCCAGCTTGGTAGTCCGAAGAGTTGGATCTTAATCGCCGTCAATAGCGGCCGGAAGCCCAATGGCCAACCTGACCCCAAGTCGTCAAGTCGCTTGACCGCGAAATGGTATCGAGACAACAAGGAGGTGAAGAACACGAATATCTCTTTCGATGCAGACAATTTATCAGCCGAGACCCTTCTCAAGACGGTTATTGGCCGTCATGTTGAATTCCTTTTAGGCAGCATACACAGCAGATTGCAGGCCTTCCCTCGATTTCAAAATCGAGATGCTGCTATGATTTTGAACATCTCTCATGATGATCCCGCGACTTCATTTTTAAGCATGCAGGTCGGCTACAAAGATAGCGCATCCTTGCTTGTGGAACCAACAACTGGTGTTTTCGCTGTCAAGCCCCATTCGAAGTTCACCATTCAACATGAGCATTTATTAAATAATGGAAAGAATCCGGCGGATGACGGCGCAACATGCCTGGAGAATGTGAGATGTGGAGTCATGGAAGATGAGCTCATTCGTCGCGGAAGTACGACAGGCTGGACCACCAAGAAGAGTCCCATGAGCAAGGATGAGTTGAGATCTTTGACCAATACCCGCGAATGGACTAAGACGATCTGGCTCCAGAGAACTGGCTGGGACCCAAACTGGTTCGTTATGGTCATGCTGAGTCCGAGCGGGGATGCTTGGTGGCTTGTTGATGTGTAAGTTGGGTTGAAGTACCAATAGCTGTGTTGGCAATGCACTAACATGTATGATAGCAGCCGAAACGCGAATGGACAGTCGAATCGCTTGTCATCGAAGCTTCCTCTTAACAAGGGCTATCCTCACCTTGAAGATGAGTTCTGGAACAACCTAACTTTGTTCGCGACGGGCATGATTGCTCAGGCAGTGGACCAACAAGAGCTTTATCGGCACAACATCAAGTTCCTACTGAAAGACACAAGAAACTGGTCACTTCCTCAGCAGGTCCGACTCCCGACCCTCGAAATCTCTCTCTCAGACATCTTCCCATCCATGGTCTTCAACATGGCGGAGAAGGATAATGCAAACGCTGCAGATGAGTCCAACGCTGGTACAGAGACCTCTAGGCTTGGGCCAGTTGCGCCAACTGCTCCCACATTGGGCATTTCAACCAGACAACCATGGGCGCACGATATTGTCTCAATCAGGTTTAGGGGTGTTGAGCCTGTTGACAAAGAAGCCTCTGGTGCAGGCGGCCCCATCTCAGATGTTTCTTTCATGTGCGTTTCCGATGCTATCATCAAAGTCAGCAAACCCTCGAAGTTCGCCATGCTCAAGGGCCACATGGTTGGTCGCGATGTCTCTTGGAAAGCGCGTACGGGCGAATTTTGCTTACGGATGCGTTCAAATATCGGACGATCTATCTTGGAGAACCTGAAGGCTCGGGTCAAAGCCGTGGATCGGTTTGTCAGCTTCTTTGAGTCATTGGATAAGGCGAGGGGCTTTATCAAGGCCGAGTCAGCGAGCTTGAAGGAGGTGACTTTCTCTTATGGACCTCCAGCATCACAGGCGGTCGAGAACGCCGAAGCCTCGCGTCTCTGGAGAGTGACACTGGATCTCTCCAACAATGACATTGACATTCAGGTGCAGGAGACTAACCCTCATCTTCCAGTCACTGATTTAATGCAAAAGCTTGTCAATGGTGCTAATGGTATAGGAGCTCTTATGGACTGGCTCCCTGTGTCCCTACCAACCATGGAAGCTTTCAAGAAGATCAGGGAGGCATGGTCCGATATCGAAGCCCATCGTCAGGGACGGTTCAAGTTTGTAATGGATTCCGCGGATGAGATGTCATTTGAGTACGTCCTTGCCGGGACTGGCGCCGGAAACCAACAGGTACAGCGCAGCATCACATTCCTCGGCCAGATCAAGCAGCGTCGAGGCGAGCCATGGTGGCATATCGAGCAGAAGATCCCTTCCAGCGGCTGGCCTTCTCCAAACGATGAATTTTCTGCAGCACTCAAGCCTGTTTGGGATGGGAAGGGGGATGATTGGCGCGGTCTTGTCACTGGAGCAGCAGGCCGACCAGAGAATGGCATCATCAGCCTTCTTCTAGCCATCGACGAAGTCATCCGGCCACTGGCTGGCTCGACTTTCCAAAACAACTCAGAGGTGGTCATCTTGGAGTAAAACAAACGCACTGCACATATTACGACGAGCTTAACTTCCATCAACCATGGTGTTGGAGGGGCTTCTTTTTATTATCATTATTAGACGAGCGGCGAAATGGAGGATGTAAACAAAGCGGAGGAGTGTTTTTGCGACAGCTTAATGATACCTCTACATGTGAACACGGAATACCACTACATTGAATGCGGTTCAGGCCAACAAAACCACAGATTAGGGAACATTGTAAATGATTGACTTCTATTGAATCTTGCTGCAAGAAATAGCCTATATCTTTCTATTCCCCATCAAGTAATAATACAGCTTTTTGTCCCAATATGCATTCATTCACCTTTCTGTTCTAAAACACCTCTGGCCGTGTCCCATCACCAAAGTATATACATACATTATTCCCCGCTACTTAAAATGTCGTACAGGGATATGTGAAGTCCCAACGACAGAAAATTGCTGGAGGTCGTTAAGATACTCCAAGCCCGTAGCTTCAAGGCCCTTCTTCGCCGCCGTGGCAGCATCATAGCCGGCGCGCAGGCTGGCAACAGCACCGATGCGAGTGAAGGAACCACCAGCGACAGCAAGACGCCCGCCAAAGTTCTGTGTCAACTCGGTGTGTGCAGCTCTCAGGCGATCCTGGTGTCCAACATAGTGCTGGGGGATGCACTCTCTAGCAAAACTGGCTGTGGCATAAGCTGGAGCATCACGCGGGATGCCGAGATGACGCTCGAGCAGATTGCGGGCTTGGATAATGGCGTCTTCCTCGGTAGGGGGGGTGACATCAGGACGATCGTAGTAGTGGCCGCCCATGAGGACGAAGAGCTTGGTACCAGCAGGCTCATCCTTGGAGCGAGTCTGGACGTCAGAATCAAAAAAGACACCGAGAGCGTGCTCAGGGTTAAGCTCAGGGCCCACGGAGTTGGGGATGAGATAGCCGAAACCGGGAGGCTTCAGATTTTCTTGAGGAAACCAGATGTTGACGGTCATGACAGAGACGGAGTGTGCTGTTGAGAGCGAAGGGAGTTTGTCTCCTGCGAGACGAGCAATATCTTGTGCAGATAGCGTTGAGATGACCTTATCGTATACCTTGGAGTTGTGCTTGGAGTTGTTCTTAGCATTGGAACTGGTAATCTGACATATGCTGTTAGGAACGTCAACCGGGTCACAAGGAGAGGATATCTTACATGAACTTGCTGGTTGGTTTTGTTGTAAACGACATGCTGCACGGCCTCGCCGGTTTTTATAGTGACATTCGGTTGCTCCCGTAGGGCACCAGATAGAGCTTGTGGTAGTGACTCCATGCCCTTGTCACCAAAGTCTACCAGCGCACTCCTTGGCTCCAGTGCCATCTTCTGGATCTGCCTGTCCTGGCCCAGGGTTTCGAGGAGAGTCTGCTCAGCCACAGGCATAGGGCGCGCCGACAGGCCGGGGTTTGGCAGATACCAGCCCCAGTACACGCGATCCAGAACACAGCGAGCGCTCAGCTTATCGATATCACCGCCATAGATACCATGCATCATGGCTGAAGCCAAGTTACCTATGCCCTTTCGACTGTTGCTCACGGTGTAGAGCCATTCAGATACCGAGTAGTCCTTGGAAGGGAGAGTTCTCTTGCGCAAAGAGTTGATACCCAGTCCAAGACTGGCACCGATTATCTCAAGGTAGAGCGGCTCACGGAGGAGATCAAAGATACTAACATTGGGGGGCGTGGGAACGAGATGGTCTGGGTAGTAGATATATCGTGGCAGTTGACTAGGGGAGTTGATAACGAGTCCGAGATCGAGAGCCTAGAGTGTGGCATGTTAACGGGGCGCTTTTTTGGCACAGCAGCAAATGTTCTCACCAGATCGTAGAGAACAAGGTCGTCGAAGCGAAATGTGTTCCCAGTTAGAGAAGACAATGACCGAGCACCGCGCTCAAAAGACACAGTACCGCTCTTCCCCTCAATATCGACGGGTACTCTATCTGTCTTGATCCATCCTCCCAACCTATTGCTCGATTCGTATAATGTAATCTTGGCCGTCGAGGGGAGTTTCTTTGCGAGGTAGTATGCCGCCGTGAGACCCGTCAACCCACCTCCCAAGACTGCGATATTCGCGTCCTTCGCCTGCGATATAAATGTCCGTCCATTGTTGAAGGACTGGGTGTGATTGCACGCGACAATGGGTCGTCGCCGAGTCAGTGCCGAGCTTGTGCTGAGGCTGCGGATGCCATCAAGACGTCGGAGGGGCAGTTGCAGAGGAGGCTTCGCTGGTGAGCTCAGGAGAGCTACAGCCGTACATTCTGCTCGACGGCGACTCATTGCTAGAGATCAATTGATCATGGCCGAGGTGCTGAGTATGTATGAGTGTATGTTACGAGAAAGAGGAAGATCGAAAGATGGTGGAGTGTTGAATCAAGGGTCCCGCGCCATGAGCCGGCGTTCTTCCGTGTACGTCATCAACGCCGTGGAGAAAGGACTACCATTATCATACATATAAAGTCAGGTCAATTATAGGTAATTTTAGATGTTTGAATTTACATGCAAAGTCTTCTTTGACGGATCATGAGATTACGACATCACAAATGGGTTGGGAATAATCATCATAGTAGCCATGAAACCCATCGTTCACATTCTCCCCATGGCGCATACCGCTTTGAAGCATCATGATGCGCAATCTACTGGCCTTTTTTTTTTTTCCCTTCTTGGCCTCTATGTATATGATACTAAACAAGATGGCTTGGGCTGCTTCAAAACACAACCAAGTAATACCAAACCCCCAAACGCCCTTCCATGCTCTGCCACATCGGCCACAGACATTACAAAGCAACCGTAAAAGTACATGTCCTTCGTTCACAGCTTTTCTGTTCATCAAGGCCGCATATTTGCCGTCCCTCGGCTTCTAGGGACTTTGGCCATGGGTATCGTGATCTCTTTTCGATCAATCTATCTCCATTTTCCTCTTCTCATTCCCATTCAACCAATGACATCAGTCTCCTGCTTCACCTCTGTCTCCTCCCCCTTGATGAGCTCTTCGGGAGCTTGGTCGTCCACAAACTTTCTCTCGCTTGGGTGCTCTGTGCTTTCGCCAGCGGTCCAGACCTTGTCTTTAAAGCCACCTTGCTGGCCTTCCTCGTGCGCAAAAGCGCAGTTCGGGTTGAGGCAAGGGTTGAACCTGCACTTGGTCTTGACGTGAGTGAATTTGCAGTCGGCATTTGTGCAGCCAGCGCCGTTTCGACAGAGAGGCATTGATGGGTGCTTGAAAGGGCACTGAGGATTTTGGCAGTTGGGGAAGAACTTGCAGTCTTGTTCGCTCTGGTGGGCCAGACGGGCAGCTGGTGAAGGATGCCGCGCGACACATTTTCGGTTCTTGCATGCAGCTCCGAAACTGCAGTTATCGTTTACATCGACCGATGCTCCCTGGGGGGCGGCGGGTGATTGGTGAGCAAACTTGCAGTCCTTATTGGTACATCTCAAATTGTACTTGCAAACCGTCTCGTGGGGGTTCAGTTGCTCCCGTTTCTCGCCGGACATGTCGACATCCTCGCCCTCGCCCTCGAAACCAGCATTACTGCCGCTCTGTCGGTCGTTGAAACCCTTGCGGTAGTTACCTCTGCCGGGGTGTTGCGTACGGTCGAATAGAGACTTTCCTCCACGGCGTTGCTGTCCAAATGAACCCTGGAATCCCCCACCACTCATGATCTGTTGCATTTGAAGCATCATCTGGCTCTGTTGTTCCAGAATGGCGGCGAACTCGGCTGAGTTAGGTTGGCCACCTTGCATCATCCACTGCGCCTGAGGACCACCAGCAGCCATGTTAGCGAGACCAGCCTGAAGGTTAGCGGTGCGGTTGTTGTGTCGTCCAATTCCACCCCGGCCTGTTCTGGGCCCATTTGGCGGTGTACGGCCATGAGTGTTAATACGTTCGCTTCCTGTTTGGCCTCTAACACGATGAAGTGCAGAATCGCCAGCTCGGTCCATGGCTTTGTTCATCTGTCCAAACATGCGCTTATCACGTCCCCCGCGCTGGTTACCGTTTCGCATTGAGCGTGGGCCGGTAGGTCTAGTAGAAGTCAGTGATTTGGTGATACGGGGTAATATGACGGGGTTGATATACGCATTCAACTCTGACACATCACCGGCATTCATGTCTGTATCCACATCGCCTTCTGTTGTCGCGTCTTGACTTGTACCAGGCGCTGCGTTGCCCCCGCCGGTGAACTGAGCATTTAGAGCATCGATTTGTTCAAAGAGCCACTGAGAGAAGTGGCGAGTGCTGGGATCGTCGGAGCCAAGGCCAAGTAGATCTCCCGAAAGTTCGGTGGCGATTTCGTCCTGGGACTTTCCGTTCACAAGCATGAGTATAATATACTCTGCTAGGGCGGAGTCATCGGCACCGCCAGTTCCCCATCCAACCTCGACGAGTTTGGGCTGGATGGCGGCATTGAGAGCCTCGGCCAGGGGCGTGTTGAGGCTGACTTCGACGGGCATGATGAATGAGTACGCAGTCGTGGTCGAGGGGGGAGTAGTTTGAGTGGTGAGGTTGAGGTGAGTTTTGGTGGCGGAAGGATTCGCCGGGAAGTTGGATCGGAGGCGAAGCTTTGAGTCAGGGACGCGTCTTTTGGATAGGTAGAGTAAAATAAATCGCGTCGCGTGAGCTAGTTCCTGGTCGCAATGTAGCAAAGAGTGCAGACGTCGAGTCGCTAGATGTGGAGTGATCTGGCGATGTTGCGACGTCGTACGAAACAGCAATGGAGCGAGGTTTTGGTTGATTCAAGATAAGAGAAGAAGTTGGCAAAGGTCTGCTTAAGGGACGCAGAAGTCGTCAAGAATGGGTCCGGGTCAGTGAAGTCACGTGATGGGGTCGATCAGTCATTGTTCCGTGGTTCATGCAGGTGTGACTTTGTTCTCTTTGTAATGAAGTTAGCACAACTGAACGTCTTCCAGTTGTCCATTCACTGGTGTGCCGTCGCAGTGAACAGTGCTACTATTTGGACTGTTGCCTATTGCTAAGCAAGCAAAGAGGCTCTTTCATTCGCGACAAAAAAAAAAGATGATACACTATCACGGACCAGAAGCTTCGGTGACCAACGAATAAGAAGTACATGCGATTAGTCATGCCTTTGTGGCATTTACAATGGAATTCTCTTTATTAATGTCAGCTGTTAGATATACTTCTTTCTTCCCTCCTCCCTCAAGATGAAGCTATTTATAGAATCATTATGAACACATCTCTTTGCTCAATTATCTGAGAGGACCTAGAATTGTTTCTTTGTACTACCTTACTCAAGCTTGTTTCCTCATAGACTGAGAACATGCACCGGTACCCAATGCCTTGGATAACTTAAGGCGAAGCATGGGGGTAAAGAACGGTGCTGGCTAGATAGATGTCAATGCCAACGTTTATTGCCACGCAATGTTACATTTCTCCTCTTTTCAAGTTCACCAATTGCTTTGTTACATGTAGGTACTAAGTTTTTGGATGTCTTGCATGATGTCAGGTGGCAGCTATTGGAGCTTTCCCCAGGCGAGTCTACCTGAGGCACCTTACCTAAACCCAGCCTCCACTGTCAACCCCAACGTAGTAGGTTGGTTGGTAGTAAATTGGAGGGGTTGGAGTTGGCTGAGACAACATGTCGCCACCTATATGTACCTATTCGAAGCCCACATACATGAGTAGTCGGTGTACAGTCGTAGCCAAGGTACTCCGTATCGTCGGGCATTATCAAGTATTGTTGTAGCAATTTTCTATTACTAACTCAGCACCTTGCTACGTGAACGAGAATATACAACAGCACACGACTGAGCCCCCAAGCTTACTGCATCAAGAGCCCCATCTAATCAAGATGTACGAACAGAGCATCAATCATGTTATGGGTCGTCAAAACCTGAGACTCTAGACCACAATCATCTCTCTGCAGATGCAGTGTGAGCAGCTGATGTAACATGTGAAGCCTGAGCTGCAGCAAAGAACCAACCGGCCTCGTCCCCTCTCTACGAATCAAGCCACCATGATTCCCCTGGTGCTGAGGGGCTGTACCACTGCCGCCACTTGCTGACTGGTTCTCATCTATCTCACTATCCTCATCCTAATCCTTTTCGTTGTCGGGCGGTACATACTCTCTTAGTCTCAGCCCTGCTACTGTCGCAAATATAGCAACTGGCTGGCCATCGAGTCAATCATAGACGGCCATTACTATCCCACCACTGCAAGCCTCTCAAGTGCCGTGCCCTGTGGCCCTGGATGACTACTCTACTGGTACTGACCGGAACTCGGCTGGGGGGTTGCAACGCGTATTGAAGATCCCACTTACCCAACCTTGCCTTTGACGTATGTACAAGTATTGAATCCTTGAAACCAATCCATCCATTTCTGTCTCTGGTCGTTGGATACACCATCAATTAATTTACTGGCTTGTTTTTTTTTTCTCTGGTGCAGCCAAACCATCTGCAAACAACAACCGCTGGGAATCTCGGGTGGTAGTGTAACGTAACGTTGCGCGCACTTCGAGGTTGTCTGCCATACCCTTCCTCTCCTCACCTCTCCCTGCAGCTGCAGTACTGTAGGTCCTGGACGGATAGCAACGTCGAGCTATTGGATTGCATTGGCAGTGCAGTTGCCTGCAGCTGTATATCGAAAACAAGCTCGACGCCATCCCATCAAATCAGCCTCTATCGGGAGATAAATAATTCAACCCCGCCCAGCCAACCGATCTACCTTTTACGAGACGAGGCGGAGCTGGAGGATCATCGCCAGTCTTATTAAACGGGGCCTGGCGCATAAAATCCTTCGTCCTATTCATATCCACCCAAATCATCCGTCCCTTTATACATAAAGTACATAATAAGCACTTGTCCTCTTACCCAAATCACAATTTTACTCTGCACCTCTTATTTCTCATCGTAAAAGAAGAAGAAGAAGACATCGGCGATATGTGGTCCAAGGCTCTCCTGGCCATCGCTGCCTTGGCCCTCACTCCCGTCGACGCCATATGGCCAGTGCCCAAGAAGATCTCAACGGGAGACAAGGTGCTCTTCATCGATCAAAGCATCGATATCACCTATAATGGAGACTTTGTATGCTGGACACCCCCTGGTTCTGTTTTTGATTCCTGTAACCACTCCACGCAACTTGATACTGAGACCTTGCTTGAAAAACAGATGCCCTACACTTACAACTACCAGCCTGATGCCGGCCCCAAGTTCAACAGCAAGCAGATCGTTCAGGCCGGTGTCTCCCGTGCTCTTCAGGCCATCTTCAACGACAACTTTGTGCCGTGGAAGCTTCGTGAGCGCAACTCGGACTTTGAGCCGGACCTGCAGAAGAAGCAGTGGGTGAAGTCACTCAAGATTGTCCAAACCGAGGAGGATGACAAGAGCACTTTCAAGCCTCTTGCTGGCGAAGTTGATGAGTCGTATTCACTCACACTCTCTGGAGAAGGCCAGGCTTCTATCAAGGCCAAGTCGTCCACGGGTATCCTGCATGGACTCGAGACATTCTTGCAGCTCTTCTTCAAACACAGCTCTGGCACTTCATGGTACACGCCACACGCACCTGTCACCATCCAGGATGCGCCCGAGTATCCCCATCGCGGTATCCTGCTTGACGTTGCCCGTAGTTTCTTCGAGGTTGAACACATTAAGCGCACCATCGATGCCATGTCCTGGAGCAAGCTGAATCGGCTTCACCTTCATATAACTGACTCGCAGTCTTGGCCTCTTGAGATTCCTGCATTGCCCAAGCTGGCAGAGAAGGGAGCATACCGTAAAGGCCTCACCTACTCTCCCGAAGACCTAGCCGGAATCTACGAGTATGGTATCCACCGTGGAGTCGAGGTGATCATGGAAATTGACATGCCTGGCCACATTGGTGTGGTTGAGCTTGCGTACAAGGATCTCATCGTCGCATATAACGAGAAGCCCTATCAGTGGTGGTGTAAGGAACCACCCTGTGGTGCGTTCAGGATGAACAGCACTGACGTATATGACTTCCTTGACACCTTGTTCGAGGATCTCTTCCCTCGCATCTCACCATACAGCGCATACTTCCACGCTGGCGGCGATGAGCTCAACCACAACGACTCTATGCTCGACCCGGGTGTGCGCTCCAACAAGACTGAAGTCCTGGCACCTCTCTTGCAGAAGTTTGTCGATTACACTCACGGCAAGATTCGTGACGCTGGATTGACTCCCTTTGTTTGGGAGGAGATGATCACTGAGTGGAATATGACACTCGGCAAGGATGTTGTGATTCAGTCGTGGCTCGGTAACGGCGCCGTCAAGGCTATGGCTGAGGCTGGTCACAAGGTCATTGACAGCGATTATAACTTCTGGGTGAGTAATGAGTCAGTTGTTCTGGAAAAACGTGACATTTGCTGACTGATAACCAAAGTACCTCGATTGTGGACGTGGACAATGGCTCAACTTTGATAACGGCGAAGCTTTCAAGACCTACTATCCCTTCAACGACTGGTGCGGCCCCACCAAGAGCTGGCGCCTCATCTACTCACACGACCCTCGTGCCGGTCTGTCTGAGGAGGCTGCCAAGCTTGTCCTTGGCGGTGAGGCGGCGGTCTGGACAGAAACCATCGACAGCGTCAACCTTGACACTATCGTCTGGCCTCGCGCCTCTGTTATGGGCGAGGTTCTCTGGTCAGGCCGGACCGACGCCTCAGGCCAGAACAGATCGCAGTACGACGCTGCGCCTCGACTGGCTGAACTGCGGGAGCGCATGGTGGCTCGTGGTGTAAGTGCCTCGCCGATCCAGATGCCGTTCTGCACACAGGGCAATGCTACTGAGTGCGCACAATTTGAAGGATGAGGAGGAGGGCGATGTTATTCATGAATTCTCTTATACATAGTTTAATGAAACAGCAATTAACAGAATCTTTTTGCTTACACTAAATCCCGAAACGGAGCCGGAAGGGATGCGGGGCCGAAGACTCGGCACGGTGAGCGGAGCGGAGCATGCCGGCTCCGAAAGAAGGCCTTGTGGGGCATGAAGTCGAAGCGGAGGCGATTGTTACTCCGCATAATCCGCCCTTCGTTTATCGGTTCGCCGCGGGCACCGTATGGGTTGCCAGGTTGCAACTTACACCTCGAGCCTCGAGGCATCTACGCTAAGTCTTTGATCGTCACTAGACCCGTTAACCCTTGGCATGTGAAGGAATCCGGGGATGAGTAGGGGAATAGATGATTGGCTGAAGAAGGACAACCAATGGCCAGACATGCATGTATGATGGGTTAGCAATCGCACTCGTGAGCGTTCATTCGTTGGACCGGTTCTCTTTGTGCTGGGCTTGGGCTGGTCGGTGTTTCGTGAGGTTGGATGCGGAATGTGGATATGGGCTTGTGCTCTGTAGATCAGGTTGCCGAATCGGGTATCCTGATCGCTAAGTTCATGCCTGGCGGTGTTAACAGCCGAGAATGGTTTTCCACTCCGACCTCGCGTTTTTATTTGGCTTAAGAGCAAAAGTCAATTTTGAGATGAGATGAGAGTACATCTAGGGAAGCTGCTGTAAGTCATCATATTATGGTTCTGACCAACCTTGACTCTCAGAAGTTTGGCTTGCGAGACCTTTCATAGCCAAGACAAGGCTAATAATGAGTCAAGGAAGAACAGACAACACCAACGTATTGAATAGCAATGGCTAGAGGAACCCGGTATGATCCCATCGCTGATTTGAAACATCAATTACCCCGCCATATCATGCAAAGCGAAATACCCTCCTCCCCACCATACAGAGGTCATGCATATGAAAATCCCCTCTTGTTTTCACTAACATCGCCTCGGTAGCAGGCCAGGTGTCTCGTTAATACCATACCGCTTCAGGGAAGAGATTGTAAAAGTGACGTCTTGTCTTGCATTTTGCCCATAATAGGTCCTCGGACACGGAGACTCGGTTATCATGGCATTCCCGTTCCTCCAACAGTTGCTGTGCTACGAGGCTAGCTAGCCTATCCAAGATGCCGAGCATGGACACGCAGTTATATTTATAACCTTCTAGATCCACAACTAATGGCGGTTGAGGCCAGTCGGTTCTGCATCTATCCAGTCCTTGTCCGTGCTCTTGATGTTCGGATAGATCAAATCACGCAAGACTAGAAGCGATCCCCACACTCTATAATTGCTTGAAACCCAGGATACTACTTCTACCAGACAAACTTTAGCTTGTTGAGTTTGACTTTCTACTACTTGTAAATCGATAGATCTCTTCAATCCTTCAGCATGGGTGTCGTGGAAGCTCTTCTGGAGCAAATTTCCGTCAAGACGGCATTCATCGTCCTCTTCATCACCTATGGAGTCTATTCCATCATTTGCCGTATCGATGAACACCGGAGAATTAGACGCCTCGGTCGCTATGGACCTCAACTGAAAACATATGCCCCTTGGAGTAGGTCAAATCCCACCCTAGCTTGTTGAGCCCATTCACATTTACCCCTCCCAGGCCTTGATCTCGTTGTGAGATTCGTCAGATCTACCGTCAGACACAACAACCTGGCATCCTGGAGAGATGGTATCTTTGGACCCTTGAACACATGGACGGCTGAGGCTCGTCTTCTCGGTGTCCGAACAATCTTCACCGCCGACCCAGCGAACCTCAAAGCAATATTGGCAACCCAGTTCGTCGACTACGGCAAAGGACAGCCATTCCACGCAGAATGGAAAGACTTTCTCGGTGATAGTATCTTCACTACTGATGGCCCTTCCTGGCATGCTAGTCGACAGCTCATCAGGCCTCAGTTTACAAGGGACCGTGTAAGCGACTTGCACTGCTTCGAGGCCCATATGCAGACTCTTTTCAAGGCCATTGCAAACCGAGGACCACTTCAAGGCGAGGGTCAATTTGTCGACATGAACAATACAGATGGAAAGGTCCTGGACATCAGCGATTTATTCTTCCGCTATACTCTCGACGTGGCTACTGAGTTTCTTCTCGGGTGGGATGTCAAGTCTCTCACGTGAGTGGTCAACCAACACAACAAAATGATATGATATGAATCATTCACTGACATATACCACTCAGGACGCCAAAGCAAGAATTCGCAGAAGCCTTCAACGAAGTCCAGCACATCCAAAACATCATCGCTCGCGTCGGAAAACTTCGCCACATTATCCCCAAGTATCGTTTCTGGCGCGGTCTCAACACGGTCAACCACTTCATCAACTTCTACATTGAACGTGCACTCCGTCTAAGCCCCGAAGAGTTGGCTTCCAAGACGAAGGATGATCACAGCTATACGTTCCTGCATGCACTTGCCGGATTTACGCGGGACCGAACAGTGCTCCGTGATCAGATAATCGCTGTTCTGCTTGCCGGGCGAGATACCACTGCTGCGACGCTATCATGGACTCTCTATGAACTTGGCAGATATCCTAATGCCGTGAAAAAGCTGCGTGCTGAGGTCATTTCCACACTTGGAACTCAGCGCACGCCGACGTATGAGGATCTCAAGAGTATGAGTTATCTTAAGGCTGTTCTCAACGAGACTCTTCGTCTATACCCGGCTGTTCCTTTCAACGTTCGTCTTGCCCTCAAGGACACGACCCTTCCTCGAGGCGGCGGTCCAGATGGTTCTGAGCCACTCCCTGTTCTGAAGGACTCGCCAGTAGCATATTCCACCCTCGTCATGCAGAGGCGTTCGGATTTGTATCCTCCCATCAGCGATACATTTGCCGATCCTCAGATCTTCAGTCCAGAGAGATGGGCCCACTGGCACCCTAAGCCCCATGACTATATCCCTTTCAACGCTGGGCCTAGAATTTGCATCGGTCAGCAGTTTGCTTTGACTGAGATGAGCTATGTTCTGGTCCGCCTGTTCCAGAAATTTGATCGTGTGGAGAGTCAGATGAAGGACATTGATGGAGGTGAGCCACTCCTCAAAGCAGACATTGTCTTGTCACCAGGTCAGGGTGTCAAGGTTGCATTCTGGGAAGCCCAGGATCAGGATTAGTCTTTTAGTGGTATGTGAATAATGATGATTGCGTGGACGATGCACAAATTCTATATGCACGATACCGAGATGTTCGTACTTGTAATTCTTTTCCCCCAAACGGATTGGCTTATGTGTTTATGTGTTCTTGAACTGACTTAATCTCCAAACTTGTCCCTGCTTCCAGCAACTGATTGCCGAGACAAATGTCTACTTCCTACCAAAGCTATCTCTTACAGCTTTTCCGAACCTCTCAATAGCCTTGTTCATATTCTCGGGCGTTGCAGATGCATATGTCGCTCTGAAAAAGAGTCCTGGTGGTGCCTTGTCCTTCTCAGTCAAGAACCACGAGCCCCGGGCGATGAGAACACCATTCTCGATACAAGAGTTGAAGATTTCTTCTTCGATATCGACGACGCTTCGCTTTCCCGCTTCGGGATGCTTTGTATGATCAATATTAATCCACATCTTTGAGAGTTAGTTGACGACTTCCATATGGATCGATGCGGAGCACTTACAAACATGCCGGCGACAGGAGGAGTCCAGCTGGCAAGATCACTAGGTAGATGATCTTCGCAGGCGGCCAGCAGAGCATTGCGCTTCTTTGTGTACTCCAGTCGCAAATTCATCAACCATCGTAGGTAACCCTCGTGCCCCCATGTCTCATCCAGCAACTTGTACAGAATGACCTGGGAGAAGCCACTGGGCCCCTGGCTTGCGACTTCAGCGTGTCGGATATACCTCTCAACAATTTGTTCTGACGCTGTTATCCAGCCAAGACGAGAACCTGGCACGAGAACTTTTGAGAAGGAATCCATACGCATGACTCGCCCATCGACATCGATGCTTAGAAGTGAGGGGATGAGCGATGATACAAACTCCGCAACCGTCTCTGGTGGTGGTGCTTCTGGCTGGTCGCGACCAGTATAGGGTTGCATCTGGAGGAAGTAGTATGGCTCATCTTCGATGATATAAATGTCATGCTTTTGGGCCACGGCATATACGGCCTTTCGTCTCTCGGTTCCCTGTGTTGCGCCTGTGGGATTTTGTCCTGAAGGAACAGTGTACAACACATGAGGCTTTCTCGAGCCTCGTTCTTTAGCGTCCCAGTTTGACAGGAGCTCATCCATAGCCTCGGGGACGAGGCCCTCTTCGTCAATAGCCACGCCAAATGCCTTCACACCAAGAGGACCAACTGTCTCCAGGGCAGTCGAGAAGCTGAAATCTTCAGTGAGTATTGAGTCGCCACGATCTTTGTCACAGAACATTCGCAGCGCCTCTTCTAGCGCTCCGGTGCTGCCGATCGTCTGGCAAACTTTCCAGTCTGCATAGGGAGGGTTATACACGATCTCAGTGTGTTCAGTCAAGTATCTCATCATTTGCGGTGACCCCGTGGCTTGGCCGTAGTTGCAAGCGATGGACAAGTCATACGTGCCTCCGCGATCTCTCACGTCATATTTTCCAATTGTTACGGTTTGGCCCGACTCTTCAGTCTCTTTCTCGGAGAACTTTGGTGCAACGGGGACTTTGAACCCGAGTTCAGCGATGGGGAAAACTTCACTGGACGGCAGGCCACCGCCCAGTGAGATAAGGCCAGGTTTCTTCATGTAGCGAGCTGCTTGCTTGAGGGTACATGGTTCCCGCACCCTGCTCTCATGGCTCAAATGGTCTGTAGACATACGTAAGCTATAATTATGAAATCCGAGGTGTTTTCTTAGCACCTACTATCCCATCGCTTGGACATGGGTAGTCCGGTAGTCTATCATTGCAATGAGCTTCAGAACAATTGTCACACGAACTCCTCAACTCACCGGTCCTTTGAACATGTCGCTATCTGAAGCAGCAGCAACTCCAGCCACAAGCTTTCCCGCTTTCAACCGTCTCTCCTTCACAGCATCGATAGCGGAGAGCTGCTGTGAGGTATCATAATGCGCTGGACGAGCAGCCGGGGCAGCCTCGGCGCTTGACAGACATCGCGATGTGGTATGAAGTGAGCGACCATGTCGAGCCAATGGCCCAAACCGCGATCCTCTCACCGCTGGGATCATCATGAATGTATATGAAGGTATGAGCTGAGATGTTGTGCACCGTGTAAGTGGAGCTGGGTGAGGGGTTCTTGGATGAGGTTCAAGTAACAGGGGGTTTTAAGATTTGACAAGATGTTGAAGGGGGAAACCCGCTACTCGGAACTCATCGAGAACAGAAACAGGAGGTTTTCAAAATACAAAAGGGTGTCTTATTAATCCCCTTCGGAGCCGGGAGATGCACCAAACGTCGCCGGTGCCGGGCTTCTCAGTCTCCGCCCGATCTTAGCCGGCTGTATCCCAGATACCCTACACCGGAACTCCGGGTAAGACAGCGGGGTCGTGTCATTGACGCCTCACGAGGTCAGAACTCTTTATTCAATTAGTTGTCTATTACGTACGCTTGGTCTGTGTATTTCGTTGTGCTACGTTGCGCGTGACCATCGTCAAGGAGCGGTGGCCACTTGTTGCTTGAGCCGTCATGCCAAATAATCGCTACGATATCGGCACTTGACCACGCCCTTTGAATTGTCACCTACGCCCAGTTGCCTAGTGTCGTTCCTAGCGGGCCTATCTCACGCCTTCAAACACGGCGAAATAGACTACCCCGGAATGATAAGAGCATGTATCCTCTTTGGGCCTATGGCCAAACAGCCATCCACGAGCTATGCTACAGCTCTGTAGTTAGATAGAAAACGATAACGAGATATTACATACCCAGAAAGGATGAATGAGTAGACTATCATCCAACAAGATTCTAGAAAACTCCATAACATTCAACAAAGGCTCAGAAGTAGGTAGGTGTATCATATATCTAGTTCACCATTTCGCAGGCTCTTATCTTTGCAAGGTCAACGTAATCACCAGCGGGCTTTACACCAACCGTAATGCGAAGAGAAGAAAGGAATTGTAGGATTGACCCGAATGTTTAAAACTCCTTTCTGGGCAGTTAACATACCCTTATCTATCACAATCCCAGACTCAACTTATTCATCCAGTCGTGACTGAATATGCAGGCACACAGCACTTGCAACCATAGCCAAACATGTCGCCCACGATACATGAACCAGCATGATATAGTCGAAACCTGCACCGGTACATTTTCCTACCAGCATGCCGAAAGATACACAGGCTGCAAAGATGGGGGACATATTAGGATCCCGAAGGCGTCGCCGATGAAGAAATGAAGCAATTGAACAACCGTAGATGATACAGGCTGTAAGCACTTGCCACCGAGAAAGCCTGATCAGCGATTCGGGGTGCGCTGTCTGCGACCAGGCCTTACACCAACCAAGACGTCAGTTTCTATCTCCCGAAAACAATATGTGCAGCAGATTCAAACCCCGTGAGATTTCCGAAGCAATTGTGTACTCAGTCAAACTCACCGTGCCTGGTAAATGAGTGGTCGAGTGCATTTGGTGCATGAACTCTGACATGACCCAAGCACTTCCACTTGCTGGTAGAAGCTCAACCACATCGGCCACGAATGGGATGAGCGACACATGTCGGACAGAGCCTTTTTCAGACGGTTGAGACTTTTCATTCGAATAAATAGTCATGAGAAGCGAAGAAGTCCCGCACGAAGGGAAGTATGTTGTGAAGGTGGTTAATCAGCCTCAAGCCAAACTATTTTGCTCTCCTCTACAAACGTTGAATCATTGGGTCCATATAGTCTTATAAGTAGTCCTTCCCGGACCAAAGAGGATGCTGGGCATCATTACCTGGACAGCAACACAAGAAGCGGGCCTCAATCAACCTGGGCATAGTCGATACACCGAGCCGCCATCCGGCAACGCGGAGAGAATTCCCATGCATCGTTATGGGACAGCATGGGGTGGACCAACAGCACTCTTGACACAGCCATGATTCCCAAGACTTTCCTTGGTTTGATGCCTCCATGCCTAATGATCGTGCTGATGTTGGGTTGGAATGGTTGTAAGGCATACTCAGCTCCGAAGTTGTGAAGATAACGTCAGCCAATCGTTTGAGCCTCATATGGTTCGCCCGCCCAACACTCAACCACAAACCGAATACTTTGCCTCGTACGTGGGCCAACTCAATAGGCTCAGATTGCGTTATGTGTGAGTAATGCACAGAAGCGGCCAATTTGGGACAATTCCAAATGAAAGCCTCACATCTAAGACTTGATGCCAAGCCTATTATCTCAGGATGCAGCTGTCTTGAGGCGAACAGACGAACATGATTTGGCTGACTGCTGCATTAACCACTGGTATCCATTGCTTCGTACCAGTGGCGAGGATCCAACAATGGCTAGCTTCGGGCTTTGCGTTGGGCGTCCATGAATATAAGAACTTTGATACGGCCCGGACCTCAAATCAACAGCATTGTTCCTTGAACTGGTTTCATTGTCTGTCTCGAGTAAACATTTATCACACCAATTTCAAAAGCAGTTTTGGGCTGCTCCCCCCCCAGCCCAACCTACTCATTGTCAGGGACAACATGCCTAACATAGCAGGGAGTTTCATATGGCGAATTATACGCCATGTCGCAATCATCCTACCCGCGGGGACGCTACTTGGTGCTGGCGTT
This sequence comes from Fusarium sp. NRRL 52700, assembly GCA_013396095.1. Taxonomy (NCBI): domain Eukaryota; kingdom Fungi; phylum Ascomycota; class Sordariomycetes; order Hypocreales; family Nectriaceae; genus Fusarium; species Fusarium sp. NRRL 52700. Next base: position 102,097 of record JAAQRM010000494.1, on the reverse strand, counting down.
GCCTTGGGATTACCTCCGCACCCTCACCTGGATGCTGCGTAAGTCTGTAGGCGCTTGTCAGAGCTTTTATGCTGATGATGTCTAGAATCTTCTCGTTGTTAGCTGTGTCTGCCGTAATTTCTTTTCTCTTGCACGGACCGGCTTTTCAGCAGTAGGCGCCTCAGACTGGGAATCGGAACAGAAGCTGACAACTGAGTCACAGAGCCCGTCTCGGCACTATCGCTGGTCTTGTTGCGCTCGGCTGCATCATTTCCCAATCATACTGCTTCACGCATTCCCCAAAGTCAAGAATGGAGATTATGGTCGGGCTTCGAGATTACATCCTGAAGATGGCTGTAGTCACATCTGTGATAGCCATGACATTGACGGCAATGCCCAGAAACAGACAAGAAACCACAGTGACAATTGAGGAGGGAGAGCACAACTCACCCATGGGTATTGAACGATGCGCATCTCTGCGCAATCTAAGCACAAAACTGTCCTGGGACTTGGCTTCCACTGCAAGCCATGCAGACCTGCTCTCCAACATAGGCTCACTGGATTTCAAGTTTATGTCTGGACCCAAATCCCATGATTCGGACTGTTCATCTGGTAAAGACTCGGACATCACACTGTCATCTGATATGCAAGGCGAGCCGACCCGGAACATGGATATCATTGAATGGACCACTGCCACAAGCCCTGCCATAGGGTCTGCCACACCCGAAATCAAAGGAAGTCCCTTCTCAACGCAAACAGTACTGCAGAAGGATACGGCCTAATGTCTTGAGGCCGGAGAAGTTCATGTCAGCGGAACTCTGCCTATTTTTACATTGCGAAGAAACCCGGAATCATAGTACTTAAAGGACCATGGATATTGCCTCTTCCAGGACAGGAAATAGCCTGGAATAAGGACCCCAAGGGTTCGCGCAAATGAAGACCCATTGACTTTTGCGTGTTGTGTTTGCTGGATCGATGTTACACCTTTTCAAAAGCGAGCGTCAATCTGTTTTGTTTATTTTTCTTCGACTTATTAAACCTCTTCTGACCGTGGCTGGCTCAAGCATCTGTGCTTAGGATCAACCAAGGGCTGCTTGGCAGAGGATCGCCAGCCCATGTGCTGAATGAACCCATGGACCACGGCCGTAAACTTTGCTAAAGGCGAGAGCGAGACGGGCTTGCGGGATGATAGAGAAGATGCGATGCGTGTATTTTATTCATTGTGTCGTTGGCTCAATGAGTATAGATGTGTATGTACCCTCGGTAGTAGATGATAGGGCCTCTCATAAGACAATGTGAGGAGCGGAAACTCTAAACGTTGTTGGATTTGTTTCTGTTTGGGTACCAGACGTTTGGTAGTGATCTGACATTATTTTAATCATGTCCAGTGAGAGGAATGTTGTGATAGTGAGTATAAAGGTAGCAAGGTTTCATATTGTTCAGGGGTGCCTTGACAAGAACGAAAAGACGGAAAGAGCAAGACGCAGACTTACATAAGCCAGAAACCACCAATCAGACTCCTTTATGACAACATCGCCAGGAGCTCATCCGCGACGACAGTGACAACCCACTATCACCTTCAATACCATCCTACCTGAACAATATCATAAGCCAATGGCACGAGGAGCCATTCCTAGAACCAGATAGTGCGCAGGGTCATGTTTGGATCTCTGCTGCAGCGAAATCCTTCCCATCGAAGCGCTGGTCCCCCAAAAGCACCGCGCATCTACAGCTGTTGGACCCTTAGCTGAGGAGCTAAGCTGCCGCCATGTATTGGCCCATTGGAACACCACGCATCCATGCTACCAGCAGCAGTCGAGCTCCAGCCTTTAAGTTTGTCGTTTCTCATGATGATCTTACGAGCCCCTCCGATCCCAGCCCAATGCCATCGCCCGGTCCTCCAACTTTCCAGCCTCAAGGTCATACCGTCGATGACCTCGACTCTCAACCACCACCGACCCCAATAACACCAGGAATCCGACCTGTCGAGCACGATGACTATACATCAAGTAGGCCTCCGCAAGCTTCTGAAAGTACCGAAATAGGAGGAATCCCTGTTAAAGATCCCATACTGGCGTTGCGAGTTTCACGTTCCGGTAATCTGTTCGCCGTTATCACAACTACGTCCATTACAGTCTGGCAGACTAAAGTAAGACCTGCAAGACATTTTTGACCCATTCGCCCTTCATGCTGACCGAAATAGCCTGCTGTTATCCTAGCTGTGGTTATTCGATCAGATTATTCCCTGGAAACGTACGGCGGAAATGTCGACCTGTTACTGAGACCTGACGCCGCCATCCTCGTTATACATACAGACCAGGGCTATCTCATCACTTACTCCTTGGCTACTGATCCCGACTCACGCGTATACAAGCCTCATTTCGCGAATTACAGCAATGTTCAGCGAAGGAGACAGAGTCTTATCGGAAGCCTCACCGGCCTGCCACCAGAGCAAATACTATGGGGCGCTGGCGAAGGCCCAGGGGTTCGCGACCTCAGTGTTCGCTTCAGAATGGTGATTAAGGTCGATGCCGGAATTGAGAGTGCGCTCGCTCTTGACGACGAACTGATAGTTGCAACAAGGAAGCCTGCGGCTGTGCAATGTATCCGCTGGACGCCGGACAGCACGGGCTCACAGACGAGAACCGAGATAATTAGTCGAATGGGATGGGTCGAGAAGAAGGCAACCATAGTTGAGATGACACATGATCGTCCAATGAACCTCTTGACATGGATTACGAGCAGTGGACGAGCGTATGCGGTCCAGCGCTACAATCATCGAGCAGAGAACAGCCAGGTCGATGACGGGGATGCTAAGCGACTCTTCAAAGGCCACTGTTTCCATGTTCCCCAAGGCGAACACGATCGCGCCACTGCGGCGGTTATAAATGCAAGGTTTTCTCTCATCGCCGTTGGTTGCTGCAATGGGACAGTACAGGTATACTCCGTCCGTGACTATGCAGGCAACATCCCTCATTCACATACCCATCAAGTCCCTGTGTCAACGGCATCTTCGGGAGCATTCACTAGTCTGAGTTACTCACCCGATGGTTACTGCCTTTTTGCGGGGTTTCAGAAAGGCTGGTCTACTTGGAGTATGTTTGGCAAGATCGGAAGTCATAGTTTTGGATCTGAAGAGACAACCTCGCGCGCCAATGGAGAGGAATGGTTATCTGGAATTTCCGGGGCTACTTGGGTAGGGGGTGGCTCCGAGATCCTGATGACAGGACACAAGCATGAAGCTATATGGTCCTTGGAGATGGCCAAGAATGCCGTTACTGGGTGTTACAATGAGGCAAATGTCTTCCGGACCGTGCTGCAGACGCCTTCCAGTGTGATGATATACAGAGGTTATGATGTTCCAGATCTAACCAGCATTTCGGCAGAGCCATTCCTATGGCATACGGCAAAGGTCCCTCCCACATACCTCTTGAACCAATGGCCGATACGGCAGACTGTCATCTCTCCCGATGGTCGCTACGTAGCTGTGGCTGGCCGACGGGGACTTGCCCATTACAGTGTCAATAGCGGCCGCTGGAAGACGTTCGCCAACGAGGCTATGGAGAATGAGTTCCAGGTCAGAGGCGGCATGTGCTGGCATCAACACATTCTTGTTGCTGCAGTGGAAGCCAACAGAAGATTCGAGCTACGACTGTTCTCGCGCGAGACAGCACTCGATTCGGCCCAGATACTACATACTCAGACAATCCCAGCCCCTGTGGTCCTTGTGACCACCTCTGGCGAGGACTCGCTCCTCGTCTACACATACGAAAATTTACTGTATCATTTTATCTTTACCCCACATGGCGGCTCTATACGACTCATACAAGTAGGCCAGATTGCGTTTCACGGCATTGTCAGATCTCCAGCTCGAGTGAGGGGACTGAGCTGGATATTGCCCGACACGCAGTTAAAAGACGGCGACCCTTCTCAAGATGTTGCTGTTGCCTCGGTGATCTTTGTTGTCGACGGAAAGCTTGTGCTACTCCGGCCGTCCTTAAACGACGAGGGCCAGCTGAAATATGACATGCGTGTCATCGCACAAAACGTGGAGTACCACGCTAGTGTCCGGGATCAGCCATTGCGAAACGTGAACCGGCAGCTCGAAGACAACCCCTTACGGAACGGACCACCAGCACTAAAAGACTCTCTCTGGGTTTTCGACGGAATGGAGCTCAAGGCCTGGCCAGACATCGGCCAAGTTCTAGATTTGGCTGGAGACAATGGCAAGGAGCCGCCATCTCCGGTCTCAATTCCCGTCGACTTCTACCCTCTATCAATCCTTTTGGAAAAGGGCATCGTATTAGGAGTTGAATCGGATCTTGTTCAGCGTCGCGATGTGAACTTCTCGTACTTTCATTTCGCTATCAGGGTATGTTCTCAAGCGTCCTATTGTAATATGCTAGCTGACAATGGCCAGACACATCTCATACTTCCAGACTTACTGCGGTTCTATCTACGGCAAAGCAGATCAGTTGAGGCCTCGAACCTGGCCCACCAGTACAAAGAGCTCGAGTATTTTGCGCATGGGCTTGAGATATTGCTACATCGTGTGCTAGATGAGGAAGTTGACACATCCCCGAAACCTGTCGATGCCGTGCTACCTCGCGTTCTATCCCTTTTGTCCTCATTCAAGGAGTATCTCGATATTGTGCTGCAGTGCACACGCAAGACCGAAGTTCGTCAGTGGAAGACATTGTTTGCATACCTTCCGCAGGCACAAGAACTCTTTGAAGAGTCTTTGCAAAGAGGTTCATTGAAGACAGCAGGTGGGTACTTGATTATATTACATACATTGGACGAACTAGGGTCCTCAACCGAACAGTCGGTGCGACTTCTGTCTCGCGCCATGAGGGAAGGCGATTGGGAATTATGTAAAGAACTTGCACGGTTCTTAGCAGCTATGGATGAAACTGGTGAAACGTTGCAAGAAGCCATGAGGATGGTGGAGGTGTCGCTTAAGCGAGAATCAGGACGGGACAGTATCGGAAGTCGACTCCAGATTCCGCCATCGCGCGCAACGAATGGAGGAGGGGGTGATTTGACAAGCGGCGACGAGGATGGGACCTCTGAATCAGATAGACGGTCTGGTAGCGATGGAGGTAGTGTCGCCTCGATAATCAGTGCGACCTAGAGAGTTAAAAAGGGCTTGGATCGACTGCTCATTTTGGGATTATCTTTTGGTAGCCACTGGAGTTTAAGATTGGGAATGGTGGGCATGCGGTAATAGGAGTATCATTGCTTTACTAGCTCGGAAGAGGTCATAATCATTTACGGCTAATTGACTGGAGTGAGTGATGCTACAGTTGAACTGTTTTGTTCGTGATGCATACCAATGCCATTTTGATTGTCAAGTGACCAATGATCCCAAGCCATCTGGGCTTATTTTGACGCATCATCAAGTCGTGATGTTTCTATGGTGTTGAGATGAGGCTCAAATTCGGGACATGTACCCCGCCAGGTCACGTTACCCTATCGTCTGGTCCCCCTGCTCGAGCGTAGACGGGGACGCAAGGCAGAGACAGGATACAGAGACGGCTTTTGCAACCCCACCATCCAGAGGCCCAAAACAGACCAAACCAGACCAAAGCATAGACTACCAACGACCAGGCCAGGGATTGGCGAAACACGATATTTATGATACCATAACGATACGATCTCGACGAAAATACATTCTCCAACGCACACTGACATTACTCACTGCGCACCTGTCAACAACCAAGCCAGCGACCTCACAAAGCTGGGACATGGTCGCTCGTTGTTGAGTTACCTTGGTCAATAATAGCTTCTCTATATTTCCTTTGCACCCAACATGATGGATGACTACGTGAGCGAGTCGGACAGCGACTATACAAGTTATTGGCGAGACTGGGTGAGTCCCTCCAGCAACTGTCGAACCGTGGAGGCAACGCGCTCTTGTTGTCGCTGTCCGCCATTGACATGTCGTTGCTGAATGGACAGCGGCTATACAGGGGCGTGGGGTCACGGGGTCCTCTTGTTATCATCTTGGAATTTCGTAGGCTAATACCGGACCTTTGCAGTTCATCTCATCGAGGGGTAACGAGTACTTTTGCGAAATCGACGAGGACTACCTTACAGACAGGTTCAACTTGACAGGCCTCAACACTGAAGTCCAGTACTATCAGTATGCGCTAGATCTCGTAACCGATGTCTTTGATCTCGAGTGCGACGATGAGATGCGCGAGGCCATCGAGAAGTCTGCGAGGCACCTTTATGGTCTTGTGCACGCCCGTTACATCGTTACAACAAGAGGCCTAACAAAAATGGTGCGTGCATCTTGGCTAGGTAGATATCGGGTGCCACTCTGCTGACATACAAAAAAGCTTGACAAGTATAAGAAAGCTGAGTTTGGGAAATGCCCTCGTGTCATGTGCCATTCTCACCCCCTCCTCCCCATGGGTCTCTCTGATGTGCCCAACATGAAACCTGTTAAGCTCTACTGCGCTCGTTGCGAGGATATCTACAACCCCAAGTCCTCACGACACGCTGCTATCGACGGCGCCTACTTCGGCACATCTTTCCACAACATCCTTTTCCAGGTGTATCCCGCCCTCATCCCAACCAAAAGCGTAGAACGCTACGTTCCTCGCGTGTACGGATTCAAAGTGCATGCTTCAGCCGCGTTGATTCGCTGGCAGAGCGCCAAGCGCGACGAAATGCGCCGTCGGCTTCGCAAGCTTGAGATCGACACTGGCTTCCGTGATGAACTGGAGGATGAAGAAGAAGACGAGGAGGAGCTTGAATTCGAAGGTATAGATGGTCGTATGGCCATCGTGGAAGGCCTTTAGGGGAGCTTTGGTCTCGCACCCTGATGAGAGCGCCAGGATGCCTAGGCACTGGTGATAGAATCAGAGTCATACCGACTGGCTCCAAAGACGATCCACACGAATTCGCTCAAATGGACATGGACGAACCCCCCCTGAAAACATTCATCGTATTCTAGCACTTGTTTGGGGTTGTTGAATGGACACGAATCTGCTTCTGCAAAGGCATTCGCCGTCTCTCGGAGGCAACAAGAGCAGTTCTATTGTTTCTGAGACTTTTGGTCGGGCTCTGGATTGGCGTTTGGCGGCAAGTCATATGGATTGGATTGGGCTGGTATAAACAATGAACGAGTGTGGTTTTTTTTTTCTTCTCTTGAATTATAGCTGTTCGACAAGAAGCGTCCTTTTTTCCTGTTAATACATTTGGTCGTGAATTTTACTGGTCGCCCACCGGTTATAAACCCTTGCTCTGGAATGGTAAGCAATTATTTTGACGTCTCACTGATATTCACATTGGCTGAGGCCGGTATCTATCAGTCATTTCGTTGTTTGTTATGTCGTGTCAAAAAAATCAAGTGGTCTATCCGCCGGCAAGCTGTTCGCTTTCCATTCATTACATACAGAAATTCAATCCTGACCAATATTCATAGGTGTTACCCTTTCCTTGGAACCTGGCTATACCATCCATCCGAATTACATACATATACACATGGCATCACTGCACGTCTTGCTGTAAACAAAGCCTTCCTTAGATTGCGATGTTCCGCAGTTCTAAACACGGTTCTCAGCATAATGGGCGTCACCGTACCGGTTTTCAGTGAATCGCTCATCAGGGAACCTGTTTTCTAGTCGATCAGAATCATCCATCCTTTGTAGCTCCACGTCCTGGAAGTTTTGGCTGGGCCTAGGCTCTTGGTCTGTATTCTGGCGAACGTTCCGTTGAGCGAGGGCAGATGTCATGGGTGGGTATGATGTATCTCCAGAATGGCCCACGTCGCGTCGAGGAGAGTATACCCCGAACTCCTCGTCTGTACCAGCATAACCTTGTCGTCCAACACCTGCCCAGAACGCACGTTCATCACTTCGAGGACCCCATGCCCAGCCTGCACCAGCACGAATGGGCAAGTGATAATATCGGAACGCAAAAATGGCAGCAACCAGACCCATCAAGTAACCGAAGAGAATATCAAAGCCGTGGTGGCGGCGGTCGTGCCAGCGCGAACCAGCGATGAAGATTGAGACACCAAAGGGGAGAAGGCCAAGAGCAAGGAGGTAAATCGGGGGCGCTGCAGCTTGGCGGCGCAGAGATTGGACCTTAGCATTATCTTGTCCAGCGCGATCCTTTGTAGGAACAGAAGAAAATGATCCATCTGGGCCACGGGCGCGCGAGGGCTCGTAGGGATCGACGACAGAGCCGGTGTGGATTCGAGAAGGGAACGCCGCATGGCTGGCTGCTCCAGCTACGGCAGCAGCAGAGGGCATCACGAAGGGAATAGTGACTGCGAACTTGCTGGCCATGAAGAGCGAGGCGTAAATGAGGCCACCAGCGGCAGACGACGAGTGGCCGCTAGGGTATGAGCGGAAACCGTCGTCAATCTTGTACTTGTCCGTCTGTTGGCAGATATCGGCTGAGACAAGCTGTCCTGTCATGCTCTGCCACTTAAAACCACCAACGACATACTTGTCGATGTTTTTCCAATCAGGGTCACAGCGGGCAAGGAGATCCGGTCGAGGCTTGCCAAACAGATTCTTCATGGAGCTCGTGAAGAACCATGACAGCGTGAGAGATAGGACAAGGCCGAGGACGCCAACATGAAGCTCCCAGAGCTTGCGCTGCCAGATAAGAGTCTTTGGGGTACCCTTAGGTACAGTCGGGCCAGGAACGAATATTAGGGAAACGACAGCGACAATCACGAAAGGAACGCCAATGGCGAGGATGAACAAAAGGTAGGCGGGGACGAGTTCATGTTCGGCAAACGGATATCTTTGAACAACGTTAGCATTTTAGACAATCGTCAAGAGATGAAAACATCCTACGTACGAGATATTAGGGTCAACAAGTGAGAATGGTCGTTTCGCAGGCGCAACTCTGTCAAGCCAACCTCCGATACCAACAAAGACAAAGCAGATAATCCAGTCGAAGAGGTAGGACAAGATCAGTCGAATGGGGAAGCGACGGCCTCGCAAACCACCAGATAATGTTCCTAAACCCGAGTCGCCCATCTTGTAATAGGAATGCATATTCTATCAAGAGAGGGGAGAAGAAGATTGAGTGCCGAATCGGGGGGGGGGAGGTTTATTTGAGGTTTGGGGCTTGTCGTCACACAGTCAATTGAGCCCCCGTTTCCCGCTTTGAGAGCCAGAGAGTTCACGCCTCCGTCTGGGTTTGGGAGGGCGTGTGGGCTTGTAGAGAGAGAGGTGTGTGTATGAGAACGGCGGCCAAGCGGCTAGTCCAAAGGAGGTGGGCTTAGGAGGAGCGCAGTTTTGGTATGTGACAATAGGTAAATAAGTCTGGGGGTTCTCAATGACTTGGGCAAGAAATGAAGGGATGGATAATGGTTATGGTTATGGTTATGGGTATTGGGAATGAAGTCGGGGGTATAAGGCACCAGAGGATATTTTCAGTCGTCAAAGCAATTTCACTTGCCAGTCGCTCTTATGTCTTCGTTAATCGTTAATCTTGTGCTTGATATCGATGTCAGATAGAATTCTTCTGTTCGACTGATCTGCGGATGACTTTACCAGAAAATGGTCCTTTAGAAACTGATGTAAGAAATGAATGGGGCTGACGGCTCGGTAATTGGAGGTTACGTGTACATACTGCGGCACTCCCAGCCTTGGGCCCTATTGTATCAGCTGGAATCAGTCTAGGCAGGGGCCCAAGACTACAGAATTGTTAGGAGAATTATCTTGGGGGGGGGGGGGGGGTGAGGATCTTCTTTGGAGATCATGTACCGCTCAGAGGCAAGTGTTGCAAAGGCTTGTTTTCTACGGAGCCTTCCAATACTACCTTAAATCATGAAAGATCTTCACTTTGAGACCTTTTTGATGGTGTTTGAACATGCGCGCGCCTGTTTTTTTCTAAAGTACAGCTGCCGCTAGAACGAGGCTATGACGAAATCCCTGTAGCACCAGTGGCGTGTGGGAGCCTCATTGGGGAAATGCTCGCGTGGTCCCGCTTATGATCCATTTCTCTCGGGGGTCTGTCCGCGCATCGAAGCTATTATTTTCCATCTGACATCGGGGCACGAGGAGCCCGAGGACGGGATAAGTTTTGTTTAATCCTAGTCAGCAGTATTTCGGTACCTGCCTGTATGATGTCGGATCTGGCATTCGGTGAAAGTCGAGTATGTCCGTATGAGGAGACCGGATGGCTAGCCCGAAGTAGCTCTAGTGTTGGCTTCGTTTACAGGCTGTTGGCAAATACATAGAAAGGGAACTATGTACTCCGTAGATGTCACTCTAATATGTATTGAAACTTAAACTTTGTATATTTCCATACCCAAGTAATATTCTTCTATAGTTAATTACCTTCGAATAAATATCAGCGAGGCTAGTGATGAAGTTAATGGTCTCTCTTGAGCTAAAGTTTACTTTATTCTATATTTCTTATTGAATCCAAATAATAATAAAAGGTATACATTTTAACGCATGTAAAAATGCCCCTGGCCTCTCAAGGAAAAGCAATGTTAGTCACAGGAGGGAATTGATCATGCCTTCGTTACTGTTACGGCGGTTCATCAGCACTTCAATACCATCGGGCATTTTGAGATGCATGTAGATACTGATGTACTACGTGCTAGCCAATCCCTACCACACTAAATATCCGAATCAGTCATCCCGTCCTGCTTTTTACACGGTCTTATTTGTCTGAAAGCCATAACTCCATGACCTGGCTTACCAGGCCCTGCCATGATCTGCGTTTATCTCTTCCCGAACCTTCCCGTCCAATCAGGTCTCGCAGATGAGAAATAACCTTAATTCTGTTACCCGCCTGCGACGTCAATGACAGAACCAGCCTTCATTAGTGAAGCAAGAACAGAAAGATTGATTAACAATTGTTTACTCTACAAGCTGCTGCTCAATTTGAAGTCTCCTTTTGGCTTAGTAGGTACAGTCCGCAGGGGTATCAAATGTACATTTCCGCGATTTTTCAGGCATTTCTTGCCATAACGGAATTAATAACTCCAATAAGATATTATATATTCAGTATATCTATGGAGATAATACTGGACTGATCTACAGATAGATCAGTCAAGATTGGCCACTGAAATCCTTAGTCAGAAGTACCGATTTTACATTTCATCCCCCTGGGGGCTGTACCTACCTAGGTAGTTCATGATAATTTAGTACCACTGAACCTGTCAACAAGCCTTAGCTCTTGGGGCAATGGCAAGCCTCGGATTACGATTCGCGGCTTTATGAGGCTGTGCAAAGTGCCTGGGTACCTAGTAGGTAGATATGTGGGCTTGACCCATCAGCAGCCGCCCTTGCACGGACAGCTCTGTCCAACAAATCGATTCTCCGCATAGGCACAAGACGAACTCATTGGTTCTTCCGTAAATAAAACGGCTATTCGGAATCTTGGGTGTGCAAGCTGAAGACTACCTAGAGCAGATGATACAGCATATCACGGCACCAAGCAATTGCGTTCGGCTCAGTATCAACTATCTCCACTCACTCAGCCTGAACCCTTTTTTTGGTTGCAGCCAAGGGACCCTTGCGCCTCGAGAGTTGAAACTGCTGTGAGTCGGTGAAACACTATATCCTTGTTGAAACTCCAAAGACCTTTGTCTGGTCAGAGATTGTAATAGCACACTCATTGTTCGACAGGTCCTGCTATATCGGCTGCTTTGAATAGGGTCAGAACGTTTATAGGAGTAGGACGTTTGACATTTCATCGCGAGGTTCTTGCATGAACCAGTCGCCTGGACTTCGCCACCACCAATGTCTACGATCCAGTCCTAAGGATGACTATAATAAAAGGCTGTACTGGCGTATGCATGAAACCAGCTTATAACAGTTCCACGTGCAATATCCAATTGCCAAACAGCAAATATTGGAATATATGTGTTCCTACGTGGTTCTTTGATAAGACACCAATTGGGCCCTTATCTATAATGTCACATATGATACAATGCAGCGTCATAATATACAATGCACTGACGACCGACTTCTTTCTCGGCCTGGCATGGGCTTTGCATCCAAAGGATCAGCTCATCACTCCTTTCCCTTAATTGGCCTTGTCTCGGCGCTTCCCGTTGTTTCGGGGTCGAGGTACTACAACCCACTTGTTTCTGTTGTGCTTGCGTCGGGTCTTGTAACCGCTCTTGGTCTGGAGATGGCGTTAATATTGCTTCATATGCTTCGAGGCTATCAGGTAGTCTTACAGGAACACCCCAAGGGGAGACAGGGTGACGATTACCCTTCGATTTACCTCTACCACCACCGTGAGGATGGTCGACTGTGTAATCCATGTCAGCAGTAGTCCTGCTAAGATGCGCCCATGTTCCTTACCCTTGTTCATGGCAACACCACGGACTGTAGGTCGGATGTTGAGCCACCGGCTTCGTCCAGCCTTGCCCAGCTGGCGATAGTGGTGGTGAATGTTGCTAGCCACACCAATGGTCGCACAAGCGTCCTTGCTTACTCGTCGAACTTCACCGCTCTGAAGTCTAACCTCAACGTACTTGCCGGTCATGACCCTGGTACCGTCGTCTTTCGTCTCCTCGTTCTTGTTCACAACCACAGCTGAGGTGCCCGCACTACGACAAAACACGGCACCACGTCTAGCTGCGGACCCCACAGCAAATACAGTAGTACCAACAGGAATCATGTGCATTGGTAGACAATTACCACGGAAGGCAGTCTTCGCAGCCAGAATACCGGGGTCAATAATACCACCCATGCTATCAAGTAGATCTTGGGGAATACCGGCACGGTAGCTGTGCACTATATCCCCAGACCTCAAACCATCAGCGGCAAGAATGTAAGTGTGACGCCCGGTAGCCTTCTCAGTGACGAGAGCAATGTGCGCACTCCGTCCTGGGTCGTATTCAATGCGTTCCACCAGGTGAGGTCCTGGTCGGTTACGGAGGAAGTCAACCGTTCTTATTCTTCTCTTCGCACCGCCACCTCGGTGTCGCACTGTTATCCTACCAGACACATTTCGGCCACCCTTTGCTTGGCCCTTCTTAGGGAATGTCAAGGGAAGGAAAGGTCGTCCCTTCCAGAGATGATCGTTGATAGGTCGCTTAAGATGTCTCACACCAGGCGTTCGGGGTTTATAGACTCGCAAGATAGCAGATTGACTCTCGGGGTTCTCGGCGAGTTCTTTCGGGCTGGCGGTGGTCTCATTAGAACGTCTGATAGTTGCATATGTTCGTGGGAGCGATCGGCTCAGAGCCATGCGCAAAGCGCTCTGCCGCGCAGCAGCAAATTGAAGGCCGGACTGAAGCATTGTCGGTCTCGGGTGTTTCAAGTGTTGGATACTAGCAGTTGGTCTTCATCGGAGTCGGTTCGTGTGGCTGTATGGTTTGATATTAACTCAGAGGAGAATGCAATGGCTTTCCCCAACGACAGTCGCTGGAGAACGGATCAGGCGGGTTATCAATATTAAATGCTTCCTGGTAGCTGAAACGACCTCTAGCTAGTAGCAAGAGACGAATTGGGGAATCCGGAACCGTCCAAAGAGAAGTCGACTATCGCCAATTATGCTGTTAATGTCGTTGGTGATGTTCAAATTTCATCGGATAATGAACAACTTTGTGCCGGACGGAAAATCCGAGCCACTTGACAGAAACTGCACCGCCACATAAAACCGCCACATAAAACCGCCACAAACGCTCTCACGTACCTAGCTCACCCATGGCTCGTGCTTCGTGAACAACCCCAGCCCGCGACGAGGCTGGGCCAATGAGGTTGAACTCGAAGGCGGTTGGCTGGCGGTTGCTAGGGCGGCAGTCCCACAAAAACACAGTCTCCAGCCGGAAGTAGTACGTAGCTTTTCCAAGGTTCTAGGTTGCCAGCAGCGTTCGCGACTTGACCTGGATGCAGGCGCGTTTTGTACTGATCTCATCCATCCCGTCCCGCCCCTCCATACTACATGTCAAAACCCGTCCACCGTCGTCCGTTTTACCTTGACCTGGCTCTCTCTCTTCTTTTGATATTCAACTTTGTAAATGTGCCTCTCGTCTCTACCGTCTCTTTTACGTTCATCCTTGTCCGACCATCGGGATATAGCCATTTGTTCAGGGTTTTCGTTCATCCTACCATTCTCATTGTCCTCCGGCGTCTGGCATCAAGCATCTCTGCTGAACTGTCCAGCCCTACTCGACATTTTTTACACCTACTGGCTGCACCTCGCGCCTTAGTGATCAATTCTTCGCGCGTTTCCATACGTCCTGGGAAAATAGCCAAGCTATCTCACCACCCCTGCTCCTAACGAGCTCCAATCCTTTTCTTTCGAGTGGGACATCACGCTTGGGAGCCTGACGTACCTAGAGCAACGAAGAGCAACGCGACTTGTCTAGCCGCGTACGGGTACGTACCCACTTTGGTGGATCTCCACAACTCATCTTCCTTACCCGCTCGTCAAAACACTTCTATCGTCCTCACAACCACAACTGTTCTTGAACATAAACATCGTCTCCGCCCAAACTTGCCCATTGCTTCTGACCTTTCACCTCTTGTTTACTTCCTCCGCCAACAATTCTCTATTCCGGGCTGGGTCACCCTCGACTAACATACAGCATCAGTCATCGCTCCATCTATCACGACTCACAACATTCCTTTCACGGTGTTTTCGCCAGGCTTGTCCCAAAGGTTGGTAGCTGAATTCCTATTCTGATTCGACTGTCTCGGCAATTCGAATGCTGTTTGTCTATATCCTTTCGTGATCTCAGCCATCTTTTCCTTTCATGCTTCTCATTCGACGCGTCGACTAACTGAACTGTTCCAGCACTACCCCCTTGCCAATATCACACCGATCAACAACTAGATAGCCAAGATGCCTCAAGTAAGTGCTCAGACGCGACCGAGAGACTTGGGTTCCTCCACCGACCAGTCATTCTAACTTGAGTAGCAGGCTCGGGCCACTCGTACGCGCCTCGCCGGCAACGAGAACGATGAGAACAGCGGCACGACGCGTCTTACAAGAGCCCAAGCTGCCGCTCTTAAGGTTGATGAGCTATCAATGCCTGCTAAGGCTGCCCTGCAAACAAAAAAGTCCACAGTCAACGGTACCGCCGCCAGTAACACGCGGAAACGCGCTGCATTGGGCGATGTCAGTAATGTAGGAAAGGTCGATGGTGTTGCTGGAAAGAAGGCCAAGGGACTGGTCTCAAAGGCTGCTCAGCCCACCGGTATTGAGAAAAAGACTGCGCGCCCTCCCACAAGGACTACTCTCGGCTCAAAGCCCACCAACTCAAAGACTCAGTCCGGTTCCGGTACCATCAACAAGCGAAAGGTTGTATCAGATGCCACCAACACCAAGATAAAAGCTCCCGTCAACGAAAATGAGCATCCTTTCAAGAAGCAGCATCTTATTCCTGAGGAGCGTGAACGATCAGAGACATCTGTCGAAGTTGAAGTCGAGAAGCCCGAGGTCTCTCTAGACAAGGTTGAGGTACAAGATGCACCTTTTGAGTATCCTCCTGGAGTCAAGGACTTAGACAGCGAGGATCTAGAAGATCCTCTTATGGTTGCCGAGTATGCCAATGAGATCTTTGAGTACTTGCGCGATCTTGAGTGCAAGTCCATTCCCAATCCTCAATATATGTCTCATCAGGACGAGCTCGAATGGAAGACGCGCGGTATCTTGGTCGACTGGCTCGTTGAGGTCCACACCCGTTTCCATCTACTCCCCGAAACCCTCTTCCTCGCCGTCAATCTCATTGATCGCTTCCTCTCAGAAAAGGTGGTTCAGCTTGACCGTCTCCAACTCGTGGGAATCACTGCCATGTTTATCGCTTCCAAGTACGAAGAGGTCCTCTCTCCTCACGTCGAGAACTTCAAGCGCATTGCCGACGATGGTTTCACTGAGGCTGAGATTCTGAGTGCCGAGCGATTTATTCTGAGCACACTCAACTATGATCTCAGCTACCCCAACCCTATGAACTTCCTCCGCCGTGTCTCCAAGGCAGACAATTACGATATCCAGTCTCGAACCATTGGAAAGTACCTGATGGAGATTGGCCTGCTAGACCATCGATTCATGGCCTACCGACCTAGTCACATTGCTGCCGGTGCCATGTATTTAGCGCGACTGATGCTTGACCGTGGCGAATGGGTACGTGAAATTCACATTCCTACCGTGCCAGCTACTAATTGATCTGCAGGACGAGACTCTTTCTTACTACGCTGGTTTCACTGAGGACGAGATCGAGCCTGTCGTTCACCTCATGGTCGACTACCTCGCTCGCCCTGTCACTCATGAAGCATTTTTCAAGAAGTATGCTAGCAAGAAGTTCTTGAAGGGTACGTATCTGTCCTAGCGCGCAAAGAATAGCCAGCTGACAAATTACAAAGCTTCGATTCTTGCTCGCCAATGGGCAAAGAAGAATGCTGTTCTATTTGGCATCACCGACGTTCACCTGAGCCTTGATGAGCTATCATAGGCACTTTAAAGTCACCTCTTTTTATGTCACATGTTATTCGATATTCTGAAGAACAGGATACTCGGCTAGCGGTTGGATTCAGCTACACCGCCGCCTCACGACGTTAATAGATCACCGACGCCCTTTGGTAGACCTCCTGGGCCATCATGATACCACACATTCCACTGTCGATACCTGAGCGAGTATGCTATGAAAAGCACTTGCCGTATTGGTCTGGATTCATATTCTCACTGTCTGATATTACAGACAGCATCTGCACTTTTTTGTTTGCGATTATCTGGTTTTTGCACATTTCCCGAAGCATGCTTTTCGTCTTCATACATGGCGCATGGAGTCACTGGCAAAGGAAGTTAAGGGCTTGGTTCGGCTGGTTGGAGTTGGCTGTGCAGACGGCTTATTCATGGGGCACTGGACGGGGAGTAATGGAAGCTGTACGACACGGGCCACGGGGTAGCGGATGCAAGCTGAGCTTGACATCTGGCGGTCTGGCGATGTTTCTCAATGATTGGAGTAGGAGAACTCGACACGGCTCTCGTGCATCTCGGCTATCGTCGTGAAAAGGGCTTGTGATAGAAAACTGTACATATACCATGACCGGATTACGGAAAGAGCCCAGGAATGGCAGGAATGAAGTTTTACATTTCACGAATACATGGACCACAGTGGGTGATTGTGGCCAGGGCCTTGGGTGGTTACAGTGGGTAACTTCGCGTGCTAGGTATCCGTACTAGGAGGTAGTTATCGGCCGCGTGCCTATGTACGAACGGATAGAGCTGTATGTTTACGGATACGCAGAACATGATTAATGCCGAAACGGTTGCCATTGGAGACGGCATTTATAAACATGGTTTTTAATGCACTAGCCTGGACTCGGCTTTAACTGTTAGGTACCTACAGTACTAGGTTAGTACCTGGTTGGCGGTTGGGTCGCGTCAGGCCCACCAAGAGGCAAGAGACAACCGCACTTTTAGGCCTGTGGCTCGTGTGATCCGCACTAACCTTGAGGGGATGCTCTTTGATGTTAGCACTTCAATCACCATTAAACTTCATCCAGCAGTTAACTGTAAATATAAGCCACTTGATCCACTCAATCCAGGTGCTCAAGCTGACGCACATGTTGAGCGGCAACATAGCTCCTGCCAATTGAGCGAGAGCATTGGACCTCACAGCGAACAGGCTTACACCTATCCGTCGAATAACATGGCACCGGTCCTTCGAGCAAGACAGAGCTTATCAAAGGATAAGTTCTCTGGCTACTTTGGCAACCTCAGAAGTCAGCCCTACAACGACCCCAATAACTCGCGGGGCTCAAATCCCCATAGGTATGTGTCATCTGACCAGGCCAAGGGCCCTATTCTCTTATCCCTCTTGCTGATGTTGATGGTGAAGCTTGCGATGCATCGCGTGGAATCCTCTCGGAACTCTAGTAGCAACAGGGTCATCGGAGAAAACCCTCAGAGTGTGTAAGTTGATCAAGTCTGCGGGCCTGTAAGGCCACTAGAGCGAGGCTGAACGAGATAGGGAACCCTGAAAAGCCGCACGTGAAGTTTTCGACGGAGCTCAAGGGTCACTCAGCATCTGTTGAAAAGGTCGCTTTCAACCCAACAAAGGATGCAGAGCTTTGTAGTGTGAGCAGTGACGGCGTGGTCAAGTTCTGGGACGTGAGGACAAAAGCATGCTTCAACGAGGTCAAAGGACTCGGGGACGCTTTTACTCTTGTCTGGGCACCAGATGGGAACACGCTTCTCGTTGGGAACAAGGCAGATACCATCTTCGTCTTGTCGCCATCTCAGTCGACGCCTCTCAGCACACATCAACAGTCCGTGCAGACCAACCAGATCGCTTTCTGCTGGAGCGGTGAGAAGATCTTCGTCACGACAGCAGAAGGACGTATCCGAGTCTTGTCGTATCCTGGATTTGAACCTGTATTGCAGAGCAAAAATGGAGAAGAGACGGGCGAGTTTGAGCTCAATGGACACACTTCTTCGTGTCTAACTGCTGATCTACAGCCTACGGGACGGTATTTGGCGACGGGAGGCTCAGACTCAATTATTGCATTATGGGATACAACAGACTGGATTTGCCAGCGAACAATTACGAGGATGGTGGGGCCAGTGAAGAGCCTCAGTACGTTCTTTCGGTATCGATTTATGTAGATTAGCTAACCTTTTTGACTTCAGGCTTTACGTTCGATGGTAGTTTTGTTGTTGGTGGAAGTGATGAAGGTAAAATATTCCTTCCCCATGTTTGAGATGCTTTCACTAATCAGTTTTCTTCCTCTTTTCGGTAGGATCTGGCCTGGAAGTATCGCATGTCGAGACGGGAGACCATGTCCACACGTTCAAGACAGCTGGTGCTTGTCCAGTAGTTGCTTGGGCTCCAACAAGGTATTGTCTTGCATATAGTGATTTGGGCATTTTGCGGATCGTGGGTGTCGATGTTGACAGGAAATAAGATATATAATCCCTTAGTTACGTTAAGTACAATGCGAGCGTTTAGCCGTCACTTCTGCAAACGCAATTGGTACGGTATGGAATGTTTCGTCGTCAGCATGCAAGCTGTCATGGGCGAACCTTACATGTTCTTTATTATGAAGCCCTTGATAGGTTTATATTAGGTCGTGTGTACAGAGTAAGACGGGCTAAATAAGGACCGGGCACATCCCCGTATGGCCTCACTTTACGAAATAGCAGGATGAGCCAAGTAAGATCTGGTCAATGTAGACGAAGTGCATTTGAAGTCACCGTGATCCAAAGATTGTATGATAGAGGCCTGGTCCTACTGACGTGCTGCTCATGGATGACAGGCAATTACGATGAGAAATAAATTTAATCAAAACGCTATACGATGGGTTTATATCAAGCTCGTCCGGTTTACTAAGATAGCGCCAGGTTACACATCTCACTTGGTATGTTTGCTATGATATGTGATACTGGGAGACATCGAAAACAATATAATGTGCTGTACTTTACGAGAAGGAAATACGCCTGCCCATGTCAGAGAACAGACGTCGTGTATCATGGCCTCTGGTACTATGGTCAAGTCTTGATTCTTTTAGTAACCAAGAGAATAGTCAGGAATTAAACATGACTATTGGATGTTTAGGGCAATTGAAGTTTCCCCCAATGCTTGTAATGATTAGGTTTAAGTTAACTCTAAACCAACAGTGGTTCAGAATAAGTTGTCACAACCGGTTAACCGATGTGCTGGAGATGTGTATTGTCGTTGTTGAATTGATGGTGGAGCACAGTAACTTTATTTTGTTTATTTTGCCGTCTCATACGAGTACGAGTGCTGTTTTGGCTTTCTTATCAATACAAATGTTGATATCATTTTTCTCTAGGTTGACGACGATATTTATTCAAGTCGGCCGCCCACCGACATAAATGGCTGCCACTAGGAGAGCGGAAACGTGCAAAGTGTGTGGTTGTGTTAACCTAGAGGACGTATGATATCTGCAGGTAATCGTGGATGTTGACGATATCAGTTCAAGAGAGGAGGCAATAACTTCTTGATGACGAATACAGTAATATACAGTAATACAGTCGGGGATTCCATCGAAAACCTTGGGAATAATAATATTTAATGCTTCTTTCCTTCACATTTACCTAGGTAGGTAGATTGGGGAAACAAAACGAGTGATAACCCAATTGCGGATTGCTAGGTAAGGTACTGTAATGTAAGTCTGAATACCATTATTAATCCTCATGCACGGGCAATGACCTCCAACCTTGCAAGGTCAGACTGGCGGTACCTATCTAAGCTAGGGGGGGAAATAAAAAACGACCCCTCACACCAGCAAATTTTGGTGTAGTTGGGGTCGTTTAAATTCCCCCCCCCCCGAGGCTAAGGTACAGTACAAAACGTACAAGTTACTAGGTAAGTACCTAGGTACCTAGGTTAGTAGGTACTATAACTGTGCAGTACCTCATTCCACTGGCCACCTCTTAAAAGCCAGCGACATTACCTACCTAAGTAGGTACTAGGTATAGGCGCGCCAGGCAGCCAAGGTGCATCGCGGCAAGCACCCCTCAAACACCAACTCCCTGATAACCGTGGAGCCGTTAACTACTACTTACATCCTTCATACCTAGGTACCTAAGTAGTAGGCTCTAGTTGTTCCCCACCTTCCATCCGAGTCCAACGACTCCCTCAAGGGTTCCCACCTGCTCCTGCCTCCATCTTTTAACTCCGTAACCTTACCTTACTCACGGTGGTGAGCTCGAATCCCATCCCTCCATGCTCCATATTGCCATTTCTTTGGTATAGCACCAACAAATTATCTTCCGGACTTTTATCAGTTTCGGTCTTCCCTCTCGATTCCCACTTCTGTTATTGCTTTCTTCAACATTTGGATCTCTCTCCGGGAGGCGCGGACCCTTACGACCGTCTCATTCCGCCCGTCCAGCATTTATTATCCCCGCCACCGTCTGATCAATTGGGTTGTGACTTCAACCCTCCGATATCAACAAACACAGCCTTCCAGATAATTCCCCATGCCGGACTCAAATGAGAAGGGAGCCGGCACCACCGGCAACAAACGTCCACGAAGCAACGACGCCGATGGGGACGAAACAACGCCTCAACAGGAAATACCCGATAATGCGAGCGTTCCCAAGCCAAAACGGCTGGCATGTATGATATGTCGGAAGCGCAAGCTCAAATGTGATGGAGTCAGACCTAGCTGCAGCACCTGCTCCCGTCTTGGTCATACTTGCGCCTACGACGAACAGCGGAGGAAGAGTGGTCCTAAGCGTGGTTACGTCAAGGCTCTGGAGGAGCGACTGAGTGAGCCTCTCCCCGACATACTATCGACGGTTGGGTTTACTGACGTGCTGCGCCTTTACAGAACAAGTCGAAACCTTGCTGAAAACCCAGGAACCTCCGCAGAATATTCCGAAGAACATCAATGTCGCAATGTCTGGACCACCTCAGACAGCATCCCCTGCGAATCTTAGTATCTCAAATGCGCCTATAAACCTTACCGGGGATCATAGTATGGACCAGCACTGGAACTTCACCGATAAATCGCCGCAGCAAGGTGCCATGGACGATTTCAATTTCAATGCCAGTCTAGATATGGGCATGAACAATGTTGGCGGTACTTTCACATGGGAAATGATCGGTCTGGGTCTTGAGGAGCCTCTGCCTCCCCAAGAAACCATTGACGAGCTTCACCAGATTTATTTCGAAAAGGTTCATCCGTCTATTCCCATGATTCACAAATACCGTTACCTTGCCGCCATGAATCTGTATGTTGTTTCCCCATACTGTGGAATAGTAAAGTGTCTAACCAGTTATCACAGCGCTCCGAACCAAAGGCCACCGGTTTGTTTGCGATATGCCATGTGGACTCTCGCATGCACCATAACAGATAAATATGCAGATCTGAAAGATCTCTTCTATCGCAGAGCGCGGAAGTATGTTGAAGCGGATTACGTCAAGGGTTATGGAGAACACATGATCTCCATTGCCCACTGCCAGACACATACTCTGCTGGCCTCTTATGAAATGAAGATGATGTATTTTCCCCGGGCCTGGATCAACACTGGCTCTGCTATCCGCCTGGCTCAAATGTATGCACTCCCTGGGCGACGCTCGTTTCTCAACTGACCATTGTAGGACTGGTCTCCATAGACTAGACGGAACAGGCCTCGATGTCAAGCAATGCCTTGCACCACCGAAGGATTGGACAGAACGAGAGGAAAGACGTCGAACATTCTGGATGGCTTTCTGTCAAGACCGGTATGCTAGTATTGGCACGGGCTGGCCCATGACCATTGACGAACGCGACATCATGACCAATCTCCCCGCTTCAGAAGATGCCTTCGTTATGAGCAAGCCTGAGCAGACACAGTCACTATCAGAATGCACTAGCCCCATGGGTGCAGGTAAGCTGTCGCCATTTGGAGGTATCGTGCTTATGGCCTGCCTGTTTGGCAGAAATCTGGTACATTTGCACCGCCCTGATGCTGATGACCTTGACAACGATCTGAATGGTCCATTCTGGAAGCGTCACCGTCAGATGGACAATATCCTCCTCAACACATCCCTTTGTCTCCCTCCCCAACTCAAGCTTCCC
Organism: Fusarium sp. NRRL 52700; assembly: GCA_013396095.1. Taxonomy (NCBI): domain Eukaryota; kingdom Fungi; phylum Ascomycota; class Sordariomycetes; order Hypocreales; family Nectriaceae; genus Fusarium; species Fusarium sp. NRRL 52700. The sequence continues at coordinate 79,634 of JAAQRM010000494.1, read as the reverse complement.
ACTGGCTTGTCAAATCCTAACATTGTCTTCACAAACATGAGTATCCATACCTCGACCATCTGTCTGCACCAAGCCGCTATCTTCAAAGCGGAGAAGAACAACTTGCCCGCATCGGTCAGTGCCGAAAGCAAAGTTAGATGCATCACAGCTGCCAACGAGATTGCCAGCATCATGCGCATGATTTCCCATATGGATCTCTCAACAGTAAGTGTTGCCAGCTATCATTCTCTAGCGAAGATTCTAATATGCTATTAGGTAAACCCGTTCATCTCCTTCTGCCTATACGTATCGGCGCGAGTATTTGTACAGTATCTCAAGAGTCGGCCGGACGACAGCCAAACGGCAGACTCACTTCGCTTCTTGCTCTCTGCAATGAACGCGCTGAAACGCAGGAATCCATTGACTGAGTCGTTCCTCGTTCAGCTCGATGTCGACCTCGAAGCACTTGCGCTGAGAATCCCCAAGCTGAAGACAGCTTTCCCACGCAACAACGATGGTGTATGTTGGCCCCATGCCGTTTGTCCTCAGCACTAACGTCGCAAAGCCAACCAATCCAGGAGCGCCCAGAGGTGCTAGGTGTGATAACCCGGAAGGAATGCAGGGAATAGCAGCATATCGTAATGAATGCAACTATATGCAACCCTCGAGAGGTGACGGAAACCAACCGGATCTTGTTGAGCCTAATCATAGCGTACCAGAGATCACGACTGCTGAAGAGAGCTTCGCTACGCAAGCTTGGATGTCGTCTGACCAACAATTACCCATCCTTACGCCAAGCTCAGGGGCGACCTTCGAAAAGACTGGATCCGGCAGTCGGACAATGTCTGGTTTTGGCGATGTAACAGGTGATAGCCAAGATGCTTCAGGATCGCCTGATGGATTGACATCAAATCGACCTACACCAAATTCGAGCTCAGGATCTGAACAACGGAACCATCTGGCCCCTGGGCAGCTGAACGGATCTGGACACAACTCTTTCAACGCGAGCCCAATGTCACCAAATCAGACTTTGATGAACCCGAGTGTTCTCGACGGGAGCACTCAAGGATTCTTTTCAGACACAGCTGGATTTACGATGCCGACCAGTCTTGACCAGAGTGGAGGTTTTTCAATGCCTGATGGTTGGGGAGACATTCAAGGACAATCAGGGATACCACAAGTCGGCGAGGGCGTCTTACGGGCCTTGATGAACATGGGACCAATGGACGCCATGGATTTGGGAACATGGGAAACAAAGGATAACTGAATTCGGTGAACAGAGAAGTATTTGCCGGCGGGATTGGTGGGCAAGCAACATGGCATCGAGAGCTTAGCCGGGATCCAAGAATAATCGTACAACAAAAGAGAAGGAGGTGGACATACCACGGATCAGAATTGGCACCACAGGCGTTTATACGGGACAAACACATCAATAATTTTTGTACACTATGGGTTGGGGGTCTCATGGATGACTTGCCATGTATGTTTTGAGTAATTCTGAGAGATACCCGGGTTCTAATGACAATGAAACACCACTATCACGATCACAATAGGTGCAGGGAAAGAGAAGAGCTGCGTTATTGGATAGCGGCGTTGAGATGTTGACCATGTTCACAAGGTGATGCTGCTGGGCAAAGTACCAATCAATTCAAGAGCCACGCCCGGTTAGCTCAATCGGTAGAGCGTGAGACTCTTACGAGTACGCGATCTCAAGGTTGCGGGTTCGACCCCCGCATCGGGCTGTTCCTATAATACGATTGCGAGCGATTTGCGAGGCTGTCATTTTTTTGTCTAATTCAGTGGTTTCAAAATTCGGATTTCTTTTGTCTTTATCTAGTATGGTGCGTGGCAGGATTGGTGGGGCATTTCCCTTGTGGTTTCTTCTGGTATGCAGTAATACCCTGCCCCTCTTTCAGACAATGACCCAGGCAACGTCTTAAAGCAGCAACAGAAACGTCAGAGAACACAACCGAGGGACATATCTCATAGTGGAGTTTATTTTATCATCGCCGTGGCTGTATCAGGACGGAGACCCACTGGCATGGCAGCTCCGAACGCCCCGACACCGGGCCCCAACTCCGGCTCCGGGTCGGGGCTATCTACAACGTTCTCAACTCCGGGTCTGCCACCGGATTATCGCCATGGGCTTGGGCTTGATCTGCATGGATACGTGGCACCTATTATGGGAGAGGCTTATTATATCCATGCTATGCATAATGGCGCTGCTATCGCGACACCAGCAAACCCTGGCCAATTCGGTATACTTGCGCCGACGGCAGTGCCGGTGCCTGTTATGGAAACGCCACTCGATGGAATATTCAGTGTACAGAATAATACTCACAGACAGGAGGGTGGAAGCTCAAGTGGTCACTTGAGCAGTAAGATTATTGTTGACCCCCCGGATCTGGAGATGTGGCGGAATAAGCTGTTCAACGTGGACGAGACGATTGTTCTTACACATGAAGAGTAAAAAAGCCCTCCTCAATCTGTGATGGAGTTTCCAGTCTTTAACAGCTTTAGGTTCGAGACATATTTTCCTCATGTAGACAATGTCTACTCCCATCGTTCGACACAGCGTTATAAGCGCAAGCCTTTCATCTCACACTACTGGGACTGCCGTATGAAAGGCCGTCCTCCAGGAACACCCAAATCTGATGACCCCAATAAGAAGAAACGAAAGAGAAATGCGCGCCAGCGCGATTTATGTGATGTCAAGATCAAAATCACAGAGTACTTCCCGGGGGCTCGACCGGACCTTGATAACGCCAATGGTCTTGACGCAGGTCTGGTAGGACAGCGATTGTGGACAATACAGAGAGTCAACGGTAACGGAGGTAATGGGAAGGGAGACGGTGTGGCTGGGCCACATAAGCACACGCTCGAAAGGAGTGACGAGATAAAGAGGAACAGTGTGCAGAGGTATTTGGCAAACCGAGCTGATGTGAAACAGGATAAAGGGAAAGTCCAGGTAAGCCATATACGTGACGCCAATTCCGAAGAAAAAGAGTTTCTAATACGGAGAATTCTTAATAAAACAAAGGCTCCCCTGAAAGCCACAGGAACTGCACTACTCACAACTAGAAAACACGCAAAGGAGAGTGAATTCAAGCTCTACGCGGCATGTTTCTGGTATGTCGAACTCATACTCAAATACACCCACATTCCTATATATACTAACCGCAAAAGCCCATTCTCTCAACGTATTTGGATCGCTTTGGAGGCAAAAGGCATGCCCTACCAGTACCACGAGACAGATGCCTTCTGTCGTCCAACCCGACCCCTCCTTGCTGACCCTCATGGCTATGTGCCCACCATAAAACATGGCGACTGGTCATGTTCGAATAGTGCTGTCATACTAGAATATGTGAGTCTTCTCGAAGTTGCTGGTTCGTGATATTGATGAGATGCGCAGCTTGAAGATCTCGGTCAAGGAGCATCGATGCTTCCGGTAGATTCAAGATTGAAAGCCCATTGCCGTTTCTGGATTGACCATGTAAGATACATCCCACCAGAATCAGGGGCAAACATTGACGTTATGGAGATCAACCGTCATATCGTCCCGGACTTCTTCAAACTCCTCCAACATCAAGACCCGGCTCTTGGAGATGAAGCACGGGCTAGTTTACAGGGCAGTATGGATACTCTTATTGAAGCTGCAGACAAAAAGGTAGTTGATCTCGAGCTCTTAGTACATCGCCTGTGACCGACACACTAACTCCAATTCATCATAGGGTCCGTATTTTCTCGGGCGAAGCATGTCTCTGGTCGATATACATCTAGCACCTTTTGCTCTTCGATTCTCTAGAACCCTGGTCCCAGCGGATACACCGTCTTCCCCACCTGGATCACGCTGGGCGCGATGGCTGGATGCCATCGAGGGAGACGAGAGCGTGCGAGCCACAACAAGCAACCACGTGCTATACAGTGAGACAATAGATGCCTTGATGGAACAATATGGGTGCCGTCACGTTCAAGAAGCTACGCATCGATAGTGAGATCCTAACAATTCCTGAAATTGTCGGTACATTGGAAAGATTGGGATGAAATATCGACCGGAGCAGTAGGTTGTGCATTTTCCAGACGTATTCCGGTTGTGGTCAAGGGGTATCTATTTCATTATGAATATTTATATGGAAAGCATAGCGCCTGGCGAGGCGCCTGGACAGCAAATAGGTGATAATTACAGTTAAAAATGCCATGAGGCCCTCTATATAGTACCATCTGGCACAGAGGGATCGCTTCTCATGGAGCCTCGCTTCCTCCTCTTGATAGCATCCCACTTCTCTTCTATCGTCACTAGCTCGCCCCCAAGTCGTGCTTTGACTCTTCCTTCACCAAGCTCCTCGAGCGTCTTGGACTCGAGGTAACTCCTACCATCGTACTCGACGCGGCGTTGGGAATCAGGTAGGTATGCCCAGGAGAAGATGGCACCCACAGCAGCGACAGACCCAAATAGGAGAAAGATGAGTCCTTGTCTGTTTTCTGCTTGATAGGACTGATTTATTCCGTACACGACTAGAACAGCAACGAGACTACCTAGCTTCCCTGCAGCAGCAGAGATTCCGTGGCATAGACACCGATAGCAGGTCGGGAAGATCTCGGCCGGTATGATAAATGTCAATGTGTTGGCGCCTGGTAATCCATTGTTAGTTCTGGACACGCGGAACAGAGAGCACGTCAGCTTACCAAAGTTGAACATGAAGTGGCAGATGGCTACAAACAACACAGTGGCCGGAGCACCTCCTTGCTGATGGACGCCATAGTAGACGCACCCAGTGATGACGAAGAAGCCGGCTAGAACGAGGAAGGATGCTGTGAGCCACTGACGCCGAGGGATGCGGTTGGCAAATAAGACGAAACAAGCGCTGCCTGTAATGGACGCAAGCGAGACAGTCAAGAGATATTGCTTTGTTTGCTCGATAAGCACGTCGTAGATGGTGTTGCAGGGGTGCGTCGCGTCGGTCGACCAAACTGGAAGTCCATCGGTGGCCCAATCCGGTACTGTCGAATTTCCCCCACGTAGCGATGATGTCCAACACTCGAGGGAGTCGTCAATCTTGGTTGGCGTGGTAGTCGCCCACATCGTCGACAGAGTGCCTCTATTATCGAGGCTCATGCCATAGAACGAGACGTCCAAGAAGAACCATGTTGCCGCCGTGCCCAGTAGATATGCCCAGTTCCCGTCGCGGATGAAGTAGTTGTGGAGATCCTCCCTCGAAAACTGCACCGGCATCGGCTGCTGCGAGCTGCTCGCAAGACGCATCCCATCTCTAAGACCATTTGTACGATACGAAGGTGCACCATGGAGGTTCCCATCGGGCGACGTAGTCTGATATGTTACTGGTGCTTGACTTTGAACGAATTGGTTCATCGGGAACGAGTTTTGTCCGCCAACACCGCCACTCATGGAGCGCCCATTGACACCTCCGCTGGGGAATGCTTCTAGCCCAGCACCTTGCGGAGCACCGTAGATTCTTTGAGTATTTGCTAGAGCCATCCTCGGTTTATTCCTGACCTCAAGGCTGTAGATACCACAGTCGAACAGGAAGAAGCGGAAGATGATGGCGAGCAGCGCAGGGACGGCACCTGACCCGATCACAATGCGCCAGACGCCGTCCAATGCCTTTTTGCATTCCTCTTCGTGCAACCTATCGAGCCCGCAACGCATTCCTTGGAGGTTATGGCTTCGCTCGAAGCCGAGGAGGACAAACAGACCGACCAACTGGGCCAGTGCCTGGCCGATGGGCTGCATCATGAAAACGGACGAGAGCATAGTAGCGCGAGATTGTGTACTGGACCATTCCGATGTGATGACAGCGCTGAGCGGATATTCAGCACCTATTCCTATGGTGTTTGGTTAGCAACCAGGTTTTGTGGCTTCTTATGGTTGGAAGCCAGAGCGAGGTTGCTCAGGAGGATTGCTCAGGAGGATTCACGCACCAATGCCCATGACAAAACGCCACCAAATGAACAGACCGAGAAAAGAAAGATCATTGTAGCCATGACTGCTGGTGGCGACTCCAATCGTAGAAACAATAACCAGGACGAGCTCAACACCGTAGAGGCGAGTCCGACCATAGCGATCCGCAAGGTAGCCAAAGAGGATCTGACCAACGACGGATCCCAGGAGTGTAAAGAAGTTGATGAGTAGACCCGACCATTCCGGGCCATTGGGCCAGTATACAAATGCGATTGAAGCGAGGATTACATTTGTCGAGAAGAGATTATAGCTGTTCATGAGTTAGGACGTACGTCGCTGTGCACAAGTACCTTGGTTAGGGGGAAAGCTCACGAATCTGTTAAAAAGCCAGAGGCACAAACACCCCAGATGCGAAAGTTCCATGAGTTTAAGTCAAGCTCGTAGCGTAATTGTTGACGATCCTGTCATGTCAGAACCGTTGTTAGTCATCAAGATCAAAATCATGGAGATACAGGAGGGTGCAAGAGTCTTTATGTAGGTAGCCTGGCACTGACTGACTTACCTGTGCATCCTGCGATGGCAGAGCAGAACTGTCCGAGCCCAGAAACCCGCGGTTTTGGCGCAAAGAATATCTCGAGAGAATGGACATGATTCGCGAAGGGGATGGGCATCAGTTGCAAAAGTTCCAGTTCAGATCGGATCAGAGGGGTGAACTCCTTGCGGGCGATGGGCAAAGGGCAAATTACAAGACAATTACTGGGATTGCGGACAAGCAAGGTCCAAGGGGGAAGAGGAGAGGATTGCAATTCTCATGGCCGTGTTCCGATTCAGCAGGAGTATAGCATAGCATAGGTAGCAAGAATAGAGAAACAGAGTATGTTGTTGTCAGAGCAGGCCACGAGCTATGAATAGGTGTGAGATGCCATTGCAAAACTAAACTGTGTGGCAGGCAGTTTAAACAAGGACTGCTGTGCTGTGCTGTGCTGTGCTGTGCCAAGGGCGCGCCGCAACGATGAATGAATTGCTCTGAGCTGACAGACTGGACCCTTGACTAAGGCACGCTTGGCTTCACTTGGCAGAGCCCTCTGAAGATTAACTTATCTACCCTTGTCAGAGGCGCGACCGGAGCCTGGGTACCGACCTACTACAGACGCGACTGGATTAGAGATGGTTGGCACTCCAAGTGTTTCAGTAGGTACGCAAGGTAATTATCGAGCTGAACAAAAACATCTCCAAGGAGCTAGAGGGGTCCAGTGTCTATATGTCAGCGGTGCCAGGAAGACAATAATTGTCTGGAGAGGAGCGACCATCTTTTTGACCAGCAGAAACACCAAATGACTTGCCTTCACCAGCGACGGTTTAGGGGTCCCTTGTAAGCCAGACTCGGTGTGGCGACAGAAGTGTCCGATTTGTGAAGAGCCATCAATCAATCAATGCAATGCAATGGGGGCAGCACTTCTCCCCGAGTCTGGAACCACTGTGGCTTGTAGACTTGCATTGAGTTAGCCGTTTGAGTCGACGGAACGAGGCATTGGCATCTGTGGAAAGAGGCACGTGGTGTTGAAGCTTGGTCGGCAGGACATGGGGGGGCTCATGTTTAATTGAAGGTCAAGAACCTAGGAAGCGGTTCGATATGGTACTGTTATTGATGACAGATGCACTTCAATCTATCCATACCCTACCTACTACTACTTTACATACTGCACATACACATGCTGCTAAGGTAGTGTCTCGCCGAATCAACCTGGGTCCAATTCCCGAGCATGGGGTGCTGCAACCCAATTCCATGGTTCAGGGAATGCAGTAGATCGACGTTGCGACCCTCAGCACAGAAGATCTAAGCCGTCCGTCATTGCACATATTCATAGCTAAGCTAGTTCTTAACAAACTTGATATGATTTATATCAACTCAAAGAGGAAGGAATTATATCGTGGGGAGCTGAGCCATTCTTGGAACGTGACAGTGATTCCTAGGTTGTTCAACTTGATGAGTAAAGTATAGATTCATTGGAAGCTCTACTACCACGGGTACACAGCAGCAGCAGCAGCACGCGGCTCTGCCCGGCCAAGGTCCGACCGTATTCGTGATGCCGCGCATCTTTCAAGTGATATTCACCAACGAGACTGATAACTTTCTCAATTGGCAAGTCATAAACATGCGATCAAATCCATATCAACCAAAACTGACGGGCCCAGACAATCGGAATTGCTAGCCGGAGCTTGGCCTAGCTCCAATGCGTGTCTGTGCTAGCTAGCCCATCAGAATCTCCCTTGAACCCCCGTGCGCCGTGCTCCCGCTCCTAGTGGACCACCAATGGTAGACAAGCTTCTGCCCATGTGGCGTCGACCCTTGGCTGTCGGTTGCACAACGCAACGACATTTGCTTGGGCTTGGAGTTTCTGGGGACGAATTCTGTCGATGCAGCTCCTCTTCTGTTGCCAACAACTGGCGGCTTTGCGACTGGCAGCGTGCAGCGTGCCAGTCTGTGTGTGGCTAACCTTACCTGCCTACCTTATGCACAGGTATTCATCCTGCTCGCCAATTTGATACGGCCCCAAACATCATATGTGCTACCTACTAGTACGAATGGACAGGCAGACAGACCCCTCATTGAGTCGACTATCCGTGGAAATTCACCGCGCACGTCTATCTACACTACTTTTTTTACCCTCTCTCTCCCAGCACGTATTGCGATGGATGATGCTGGCCTGCAGCTGAGGTTGATGAGACGAACAACGAAAAACAGACACACTTGCTTAGCTCTAAAACTTCTTGGAAATCGCCTTGAACTTTGATTTCTCTCCTGTCCTATCTTGGGCTGGTCTGGGCTGGTCTGTCCTGCTCTGCCCTCTTCGTACATACTGCGTACTGTTGCAACGGCTTCGGTGCGACATCTCTATGTAGGTGAGCTGCAACTTGACTTCATCAAAGGTTGGGACCCTCAGCTCCTGGAGCCCACCAAGCCCACCATTCATTGTACACGTACATACGCATACAGAGACATTACTGGAACTCTCAAGGTCTACTTTCCTACTGTCGTATCAGAGGGGCAGACGAATACACCAGCGGCTTCCGGAGCTACCCTTGCCAATCTAGTGCTTCAAGTCTATCCCGACTGAGTGTACCTTACTCGGTGCCTCCACGTTGTATCGCTGCCCTACTGTTGAGACTCTGCCTTTGCGCCGGCCCAGGCATTGGCGATATCAGGACCTCGATAGCCAAGAACCTGACGAGCCACCATTCCTCTGTCAACATAGGCTTCCACACAGCAGACCTGGCCGTCCGTTGCCCAAGTTCAAGCCAGACCGTGTCAACGGCTTTAGGGTTGATCACTGGGATCTTCAAGAAAGCACCAGCAGAGACCACTCGCACCTCCTGCGCCGTTGTGACCGTGTCATGACATGTCCCCACCGCTCGGTCAGTCAGATCGCCCTCGACTGCTCCCAGCCACAGCATGTCGTCCTCGGGCTCGTCCTTTACTTCCTCATCGCTCGGTCGCCCACCAACATACGGACGAACATACGTCAGTCCGGTTGATTCAACCTGGACTCCCACCTCCGGCATATCAACCATTTCTGCTCCGACCACCGAGGGGTCGGCAACTGGCACCTCGGTACTCGATTTGGGACCCCCGGGTTTCCAGGCAACAATGTGCGATTCTCCCGACCCGCCGCGGTTGATATGAATCATGTTTCATCTGGCTGACACTGGGATACATCTAGAATCCTTTTCCAAGATACTCCTGACGAACGAGTCGTTTACTTGGGGCCTTGGGAAGTGGTGGGCTCTGAGCAGCGCCGTGTTCTATGGCAGGGCAGCTACCAGAACGAATTGCTCGAACACTTCTGTATGTAGACTTGGCTGTTGCTTTCCACAACCAGCGTCAGCTAACTCAATTCACTCTCAGTGCCCTCCGACACACCCTCCGACATATATCCTCATACCCTCCACTCGCGTCATCGCCCGTACTATGACCCCTCGGACATGGAAAGATATCTCACGTTCCAGGAACCTCACCGGGTTCGATACACGACGGATGAGGGTGTTTGTATACATGACCAGTACATCACCATCAGATATGAGTTCACGACAGTCGAGAGCTCTATTCAATTTCAGGGAGATTTGCGCAAAAAGGACTTGGTTGATTTCTATGACGTCGACGTCGTCTGGACAAACGTCCATGGTCGCACAGATGGCTTCGGCAAGGTGAAGGGGATCGGTGCGATTCAGAGACTCAAGCTGTGGAGGGACAGATATACGACCTTCCACTCCCTCGGCCTGTGTGCGAATAAGACGGATGGCCAATACCGAGAGTATGATATTCACTCGTTCGACGGGGAACTGCGAGGGCGGGACGACCGCGCAAAACAGCTTCGTCTCAATGCGTCTGGCAGGCGGCATACTTCGGGCGACGATCAGCACTCACACCGACGCTTTTCACTGCCGCATCGTATGCGATCTCGAACCAGAACGAATGATTCCTCCGAGCCAAGATCATTGCAGCAGCCGACCCTCGACATACGATATCTGGCCATCCAGTTTACTGAGCGTCAAGGTTAGAAAAAGAAAAAGAAAAAGAACGAGTAACGGCTGCCCTGGCCGGATCTCCAAATCTGTCTCCCGACATGTCAGCTAACAGTCAGACCAGCATACCGACGATTTATCGATACCTGGCTTTATTGCCACAGTTCGGACCGTGAGTTCAACGGCATCCCATTTCCACCAAACCATTTCGAATTGCCCTCGCCGCAGATTTTGCCGGGACATTCTCCCGATTTACCGGTGTCAGGATGGCCGAACCACATGCTTGAATCAGTGCCAGAACCCTCGGATGCGGCCGAAGCTACGCCTTGAAAAGGTCAAATCCGAGTCAGATGCCATATCAGTATCCTCGACCAGTTGCACCACCGAGACGAGCCACATGCTCGCGCTGCAGTGCGTGTCCAAGTGGGGTGACAGTAGTTGCAAGGTTTGACGTTGACAGCCCACACACTTTCACCTGTCAGAAATGAAAGCGCTCATCAAACGCTGCCAAATAGGGCGATAATCAGCAGCCGCCCGTAGGCGATTGGCCGGAACATCAAGCAGAGGTTATCAGGCTGTATATTTTATGTCGCTATCCGTGGGCAGACAACGGGGAAATGCTCGGGGCGCCCCCACACCGACTCTGAAGACCCCGCGGTGCCTGGATCGTACCATGGAGCTCTGTCGTCATTGAGATGCACAACCCGTCATGAATGGAAAGCTCATAAACTCAACTCAAGCTCCCTTCTCCCCTAGCATCTATCGCTCACTACTGCTGCCACTGCTCCCCTTTCCTGATACGCACTCAATACCAAAACATTGACCCCTTCAACGTGAGCGCCATCGGTCATGAAGGTCATTCTCGCCATCAATGCCGGCTCTAGCTCGGTCAAGATCTCGGTTTATACTGCAGATAAGAACGCAGAACCTCATCAAATTGCAGAGGCCTCAATCGGCGGGTTGACTGCTCCGCCAGCAACGCTTGCTTACACGCGTCGCGGTGAGAAGGTGGTCAAGGCGAAAGAGGTTGCCGAAAGCGTCAAGAATCAAGAGGATGCTTTCGACCTTCTCCTCAAGACGTTCGTTGATGACAATGACCTCAAGGAGATCTCCTCAAAGGAGGACATTGCCATCGCCAGTCATCGCATTGTCCATGGTGGAGACTATGATCGGTCGCAGGTCATCACCCAAGATGCCTATCACCACCTTGAAGAACTCAGCGACCTGGCACCACTTCACAATGGTGTCGCCTTGAGCATCGTCGATACTTGCATCAGCGCGCTACCCAAGACCATCAACGTCGCCTGTTTCGACTCGCAGTTCCATACAACTATCCCTCCACACATCTACACCTACCCCATCGACCCAAAGATCGCGAAAAGCAATCGCTTACGCAAGTATGGATTTCACGGAATCAGCTACGCATTCATCACAAGAGCCGTGGCCCAGTATCTCGAAAAAGACGTTGACAGCTTAAACATGATCGCTTTGCACCTCGGTAGCGGTGCCAGCGCCTGCGCAATCAAGGGCGGCAAGAGTTGGGATACGAGTATGGGGCTTACACCTTTGGCGGGCCTTCCTGGAGCGACTCGAAGCGGCAGTGTTGATCCTAGGTAAGACACTCAATCCCTCAAAAACACCCTTAGCCCAGCTGCCCAGGGCCTAAGGCCCAGAACCCAGAACCATGCCCCACCGGATGCAGCGGAATGCTACTCTCATCAGATCATACATGAGATCCGGAACCGAGGGGTGGGGTCAGGGTCTTCCTTTCTAAATTAAGGTTCTTGCATGCTGACCCTTGCCAACCTGTGCAGTCTTGTCTTTCACTATGCCTCCGATGTGGGGAAACTCTCCCCTGCATCAACCAAACATCTTCACATTTCAAGGGCTGAGGAGATCCTCAATAAGGAAAGCGGCTGGAAGTCCATGACCGGTACGACCAACTTTGGCGTAGTTGCCGAGTCAGACGAGCCCACCCACCGCCTGGCCTTTGAAATCTTTGTCGATCGCATTGCCGGCTTTGTCGGCTCTTACTTCGTAACCCTCGAGGGTCGTGTCGATGCTTTGGTTTTCGCTGGCGGCATTGGAGAGCACAGCGCCAAGCTTCGATCTGCGGTCCTCGAGAGGGTTGCCTGCTTAGGCTTTGCCCTCGATGATGCTAGGAATCAGGAACCTGTCAAGGACGTGGTCCAGGAACTCGGCAACCGTGATGCCAGGCAGCGGGTGCTGGTTTGTCAGACAGATGAGCAGCTGGAGATGGCCAGATTATGTGCAGAAAAGGAGGATATATGGGAATAGGGAACCGCAGACGGTACGAGAATCATGAAGCACGATGAAAATTATTGGAGTAACGATACCGGATGATTAGATGATCAAAGCATACATGCATATATATAAGAAATTAGATCTTTACTTGTCATGTGTAACGTGGTTGGCATGTGTGTTTTTGGAAATGGTACACGTCTCAGGCTTGTCAGAACATTCCCTATGATAAGACCAAGAAGCGCATTAAAAAAACGAATCGAGTTACCTGCCGACCACCAGGCCATTGGTTGTCGGGAGAAAATATGCCATAAACAAGTACTGCAAAATGGATATATGTTTGTCCCTTGGCAAAGCACAGGCTTGTTAGTATTGGTCTTTATTAGCACAGATAGGTAGGCGACAAGCTCACAAGGTATTGCAATAATGAGCCCATGGATTCGATGTCGTATGAAAACATGAAGTCGTCATTAATTATGTCAGTGACAGAAAGGATTCATGGTACAACACTGTAGATAAAGGTATTCTACCCCTTCACGTTGACTAATATTACAAAAAAAGGTTAGGGAGACGATGAGTGTCAAAATTCAAAATGGTATCAATTGTGTACAGTTCGTATGCTGAATCCAAAGTGGAAGCACCAGTGATGGCACCTATCCAACTCCTAGAGACTACACCTAAACCTGCCTCACTGCTGTCTAAATACAGCTGCAAGGGGCAACGACTCAGTGTGTACTATGCCGCTGTCTCGTCTTCTTTCACCTCCCATGCCCCTGAGGTGCCCGATACAGCCCTCGAATAAGCCTATCCCAAAAGATCTTATAGCTGAACAAAAGTTGGAAACATCAAATCGTGAAACCCCCGCCAACGCCATGCGTTTTTTTTGCCCTTGAGTTTGAAACTCCAAGAGGGCGCGTCCTGTCGTCGTTTATCTAAACCGTGTGCCCTCTATGGGAAGAAACATCCGTGTAGCCAATCGTATACTCGCGACACCGTCCAATCCCAGACACCCTTTGAATAAATGATAAATAGAAAAGGGACGAAAATAAAACAAACCCATCCAAGTGGAAAACGCCCTTCAATCCGGGTTGCTCCTCGTGTGTTCGTACAACGCCGTGATAAAAACAATCAATTCGAAAGAATAAAAATCCACCAATGTTTGTGTGGGTCGAGGGAGTAGTCATGAGGGGAATAGGTTATGTCCCTAACGATCAAGTCGACAGGTGGAGTAATGTGTGTGTAGAGAAAGGACTTGTCAGAGGATTAAGATTATCAATAAGGTAATGCCTGAGAAAAAAATCTTTTTTGGTAGGAAGAGAATGCCAGGGGTGAGAGATCCAGCATTATTTACTTCAGACACCGGAACCCTCCTGGCATGCTACGGCCAGAGCGAGGGCATCTAGACCGCTAGGTGTCCTGCCAGCAACAGGGCGGTTGAGAATGGGCAAGTTGCGGCCGCCCAAATCCCAAGATCCACTGCTGACACTGGGTGAGGCCAGCGGGGGCGTGGGAAGGGGATAGGGATCAGCGTCGCGTCGGCTCCTGGACGAGGATGTGCGGCTCGCGGAAGGGCGCCCGGATGTAGAGTTACGACGAGCGTCGGCTAGGGATGTCCTGTGACTGCGCTGGCTGGTAGAAGAACGAGTCTTATCCTTGAAGTGTGTTTCGAGATGTTGCTTCATGTTGTCGGCGCGAGTAAACTTCTTCTGGCATCCCGCAAAAGTACATTGAACAGCCTTCTCTGCAGTGTGAATCTTTGAATGGCGCGAGGCATGTCCTGAGGTGGTGAAGGTCTTTTCGCAGCCATGGGTGTCGCGATACCTGCAGGGATACCTCTTGCCGGGGCGCTCGGGCATAGGCGAGGATCTAGGCTGGCTGACCATCTCAGCGTCGTAGGAAGCTGAACGGGTGCTGTCGGCGTATTGGGCATGCTTCGCCTCCATGTTGTAGTCCTGGGGAATTGTGTACATGGCCTGTTGTCGAGGGTAGTAGTCCACGTTGGGAGTCAGAGGAGAAAGAGGATCGTTGCTCATTTGAGAGTCATAAGAGTCGGAACGAAGAAGTTCGGGAGTGTTTGGCGAAGAAGAACTGCTGCCCGGGGTGGGATATGATTGAGTGAAGGCATAGCTGGAGTGAGAGTAGAAGCTGAGATGTGGTCGTTGCGTTGGCTGCTGCTGTTGTTGGGAAGCAGTTTCGTCGTTAAGGAGTGAAACTCGTCGACCAGCGGCGTTGATTGCGTGCATTGTCATTGCGGTAGTGATTGTGAGCTGCTCTTCGAAATGTTGGTAGTTGCAGTAGGATGACTTGATGCGTCTGTTTTTGGTTGCAGCTCTGAGGGAATCGAGGCAGACCCAAATAGCGGGATGGCTGGCTAGTCGGGGAGCTTGTCTAGACTCGAGGGGACCGAACGAAGGGATTGATGGCTCAAAATCGCCTCCGCTTTTTAGAGCACGAGACTGATGGGTTTCTCGTGGTCTGTTGCTTGCGTATACCTGCAGCAAAAAAAAAAAAGACAGGGGTCCAGTAGTGGTAGCGAAGGGAGCAAAGAGCTGATTATGGCGGTGTCAATTCTGCAGTCTTGGTAGTAAGGAAGCAGAGTGGTTGGACGTTTCGTATCAAGTTCATGTATTGCACAGAAAACTAAGCAAAGATCTGGCACAAGTGGTGATTGTTGTTGTTTAGATAATGGAGGTTGCCGAGGAATCCAGTAGACAAGCCAGAGCCAGAGCCAGAGCCAAGGAGCAACGATAAAACAGACGGAAAGGGTGATTGGATACACAACACAAGAACGGATATGACAAGCAATAGTATCCGTCAATGATCAGCCCAAAATAGGAACAACTTTGTGAGACGATAGAGTATCGTAGTAAGCAAATAAAAGTATGAAGAGTGAAGAATACCAGACAAGGCGAGGCTGGAAATGATGGATGGCTGGAGCTTAAGTTTATAAGTAACCCGTTGAATTCGCAAGGAGGAAAACAAACTAGGGGGAGTGGGAGAGAGTACGTAGAGAACGGAGGGAAACAGAGCACACGCCTCTCGGTTGGGGGGGGTATTACGGGCAGTAAAAGCAAAAGAAGGGAAAAGAAGGGATAGAATTGGGGTGGGAATCAAGCATGGGATTTTTTGCGCAACCCCATCGATCGATGGGATCGAGAAAAATGTCAAGTCTGAATTGAGAGTTACGATGAATGGACGTAACTAGGTAGGCAGGTTAGCCTGGATGAGCCACACACACCCTAGAGCATGGGGTCCACCAACAACAGACAATGGTGTGTCGTTAAGTCCTTCTCCTCTTCTGTTTAGAGTGTCAAGTGTCAAGAGTGTTCAACTTGCATGGAGAAGAGAGGAGAGAGGGGAGAGAGGGGTGTGAGTAGTAATTGTGGCACTTGCCTCCAAAACCGAACCCTGGTTTGCCATGGGAGACTCTCCAAAGAGGCACCTGCCCTGAGAGAGTCATCAGCAAGCTCCCGCTCCCCCTCACCATTTGTCCCAAGGTAAGCAGCCAGGGCTCGGCGGCCAGGCTGGTGCAACCGCTGAGACGGTTTTGGCCGGAGCTTAGTACTGGAGAACAGAGGTAGCATCCACTAGCCACCTCGGAGTGATGAAAAAATAAATCCACACCTATGGACCGGATTAAGAATATGGTGGGTTATGCCTTGATTTTCCCTAGCTACCTAGGTACCTAGACAGCCGACTTGACATTTCAAAGTATGGAAGGACAGAGGGCACGGCACCGCATCGAGTATCTCCAGGTTCCTCTCCCTCTGTACGCTTCTAAGTTCTTTGTCAAAGAAGAATACTTCATTCTCCTAGTTTCTTCTCTTTGCTGAGGCGCGATTTAGCGCTCTTGGTTTTGTCTCTTCCTTGGTAAGTGGGAACACAGGCTGATGTGGGGTGGCTTTCCAGGGACGAAGGGGCCTTTTTAGTCTAATGGCCTCCAGCTGTAACCACCGAGCTCCTGCCAGGGTCGATGAAGGATAACCGCCAAGGAACAGCAGGTGGGAGGCGGCCAAGGGCTTGCTTTTGACCCTCTTTTAGCGCAAGCCATCTCTAGAGTCCTCTCTACTGTGAACGCTATCCCCCAAATAGCTCTCGCTCAGAGCTGGAAGCAACTGAAGGAGGTCGCTGTCCGTACAGTAGTCCTTCACCTCACCTCCAGCTTCCATGTAATGTCGATCATTCGCGACTATCCATCCTCCTTAGACTAATTACAGCAAACGGATGGCTACCGAATATTGTTCAACTTCACGTTGCTTTGCTTTGCTTTCTGCTCAGTCTTTTCCTGCAGGCAGTGACCTCCTTGCAGGGCTTTCCACCCTTCTATCCCATTGCTACCACATAATACGCCCCGTCTTAATTGACAATGGACTCACCGGCGCCCACTCGGTCGGATGCTGCGCCAGGAAGCATTTTCTAATCACAACGTACAATCCAATACCTCTAATAATAAACTCAAAGACGTTGTTTTATCTCGCACTCGGTCGAATGCCCTTCACTCGGCCGCATCGAGCTGGCCGCGGCGTGACACGCTCATGTTACAATAGGTACGTTAGTACTTAATGTTGACCACGGTACGTACCATAGCCTCAAGGAGCCAAAAAAGAAAAGAAGAAAAAAATCGGAACTTGAAAAGAGGGTGCTAGAATAAACTTAGTAAAGAGTCTCCTAAACTTAGGCTGAGTTGCCCGAATGTTATTATCATTTAGGATCAAGGTCCCGAGTTTTCTTTCTTCCCCTAGCATAAGTGCGGCCCTGCTGATGAGTTGACTACTGCATCTAGGTATCCTACGGAACGGCACTCCGGGACTTGGACCCTGATTTCCAAACTGTAATCTCGATCCCTAGGCTTGGGGCGTCACCATGACGGATAGCCGGATCAGACGAGCTAGTGAGAGAGTACCTGGGACCCCGAGACACCGTACGCCTTCTAATCGCACCATGGTGACGTCAACTTCACAGCAGCAAGCCATTAGCTACAGGTCCAGACTTTCAGAGAGACGCTACAGTAATCGCTGAATCTCTGGCGAACTGAGCGACTCCAGCTCCAGGTTGCGGCAACCCTTGATCATTCATCAGGCCTATAGTTAACGGTTACACAAACGCGAAACGGACCCAAGCACAGTACATATTGTACGACAGACACTTTCCTATACAGCTCATGCAGGGCTTAATCCTGTCACTTTCAGGAAACAGTCTGTACTCTATAGGTCGGACCCTGCAAATCCCCTGCCAACCCAGGGGCTTGCATACCCAAGTTTTACGCAAGGAATAGGTTGAAAAGAAAACCGAGACACAGGCATCGATCGTGTATAGTAAACTTGCACTTGAAAAGTCAGTCAGCTCTACCTAGGTAAACTATGTAAACAACCTGCCTACCTATACAATACAACATACATACATGCAGTATGGTGCTTCATGGAGCGATGGGGTTTCGGTCAACTTTTCCCCGCTCTTCACCCATCCTCGTCCCCTCTTCAACACCAACGTGCTTAGCAACAACGACAATCTGAAGGAGGGGGCAAGGGGAGGCAAGAAATTTTAGAACCCTTCTCCTACGTGATGAAAACAACTGATCTAAAGGGCTCTCAAGTTCACGGGAAGTTTAGTTGAATTATTTTTATCACCATCCATAGTTTTCTTGCACCCATGAGGGGCTCATGCAAGGCCTTGAGCAAAGACAGGCGTCATGGTGACAGCGTCTGGCTGATGTGATTAAAAAACAGGCCCTCTAGCAACTGTACCGTAAAGAAAAACAAAACTGCGGCGCTGACCCACCAACAAGACATCTACTCCATTTGCTGCCCGCAACCAGCAACGGGCTTTGGGGTGAGACGAGGGCGGGCCAGAGTGGATCATGCCGGGGCACGTTCCCCAGAGCTAGAGTGGCTAGGTAGCAGGGGCTAGTAAGGCACAAACTGTACGCTGTGCTGCCTGAGTTGCTTTCAGCACTTCATCAGCGTGTCTGGCTCTGGTCAGCTTCGCATGCAGGTAAAAAGTGGAGGCGGCGGGGGCCGGACGACAATCCCCTTGACGCTAATGTTTCCAGGGTCGTCCCCAAGGGTCCCCCATCAGGACTGGGGATAGAAAACCCCATCGACCAATAATCGGAAAAGATCGAGAAAATGGCGATCAAGGGAGTTTTACTGTGGTTCTAGGGTGGGGACCGACCCAATGCCAACATTTTCAGTGTTCATGGCCTGCGCCAGGCGCAACAGCAGCAACTTCTGGAGAGTGTTGGGCCAATTAATCCATGACAAGTACCAGAGGGAATGACAGCCATGGAAGAAAACTGAGCCCGTTCTTCGTTGCCAAGGGGTTTGCAGGTTTATACCGAATATGTGGCTTTGGGTTTTTAGCAGCCACATGGCGAGCAACAGCATCATTTAGGATGCGATCCATATGTTAATCCCGTGTTCTGTACATACTGTAACTTGAGCATCAGGAGGGCGTGCCGAGGAGCGAATTCTTTCGTCAAACCTCATCTTGTTGTTTCTTGGCCAATCAATCTTGTGCGGATGCCCTCCGGTAGTCACCGTGGGAACTCTATCTTGTCGTTCGTTTCTCTTCCGTCCCACAAGGCCCCATCAACATTGCCAGAGTGAGTGCCTACGATTTGTTTGTTTGGGCGCGGACCCAACCCTGGGCGCCGAAGGGTGTCGCAATGGAGTTGACGAACCCTGTTGAAGACACTCAGCTCAGGTGGTTTCTCCATCTCGGCGAGGAGCCACTGCAACCAATGACACCCGGCGACACTTCCTGATAACCTGATGAATGAGGAGGTTTCCCATATGATCCGCTGAAGCTGACTGGCTCAGTTCTGACTGATTAGATTGACCCTGGCTTCTGGCTCCTTACACCCCCTCTCTCTGGAATCTCCAGATTGACTTCCACTTTGCAGCTGTGTAAGTACTGCTGTATCTACCTATGCCAGGCTTTCTTGAATCGAAGGACGAACCTTATGTTCCCTGGTCCAATACGAGCAGGGTATTCCTCCATTTCATCAGTACAACCTCGATCTTAAAACCAATCTCTGCAACCTTCCGGTCGTTTTGCTCCGGAGTGCCAATCACGTACGTTGAGCTTGCTTCTTGAACCCTGAAGCCAGCATTCAGGGTCCCTCCACCATCATCGGTTGAGAGACGGATGCGTTTACAAGCAGGCAAACAATTGTCTACATTATTTACAACACTTCGATCGCACCCCCATTGACGTCACAAATTCTGGCCGAGCTACCTTGGCCAAATGAATCCAGCATCTCTCAGTATCTTCAAGGTGGAATAACTCTTATAGGGCTCATCAAAGTCGATCAAAATGATGATATTGTTGCATCTGATATGTGATCTAGTTGATTGATATCGTTTCGATACAGTTGTGGATGGATGACATGGACACCAACCTTTGGCAGGACAGCAGGGATTTCAGGGATCGGTCTACGATAATGAGCCGCTATCGCTTGTAAATGAGAGGCCCCATTTGTGCATGACCTTTCTTCCCTCCAATTCCAATGACGCAACTGGTCGGACCAGGCCGAGAGATCTTGGTCTGAGCAATCTGCGAGCACGATCTTGATGAACTGCTCGCGGAACATTTGCAACGGAGTACCTTCAACATCCAAAACGGGCCACGGGATGGAGACAGACCTTGCTTTAGGTTCGAACCCTAACTTATCAAAAACCTCCGGGGAGTAGGTAGCTGGACCAGAGTCAGGCTCTGTTAAGCACCCAAGATTGCCGTTTCATACCGACTGGGGAACTATCTTGATTTCGGACTGCAGGGCTACAACCCAGTTTCAAAGCCAGCCTAATGAAGCGGTCGGAGATCGAAGTGCTTCCAGAATAATGACTAGACTGGCTCGAATGGGTATGCACTGGCTGTACTCGATCACAAAAACCAGGAAGGCATAAAAAGTACACAGATCACCGCAGGGGTGACTGTGTCAGACAAGTTCCTTGGTTTACTGAGTGTTAAAAAAATGCAACAGAAAAAAAGGCAACAAGGGTCCTGTCTGTCTGATCAGCGGGTCGAAAACGAATGGCGGCAGCATGAAGCGCATCGGCTTCCACTGAGTGGGATCGAGCATCGAAGAGGATCGGGTCAACGATGCTCAGTTGAGATCTGAAGTCAGGAGGGGGATCGGTCCCTTTTGACTTCTTAGGCGGTGCCCTGCGTGGAGTGTGCGTGGTCGGATGCCCTGGCAGGCCAGCCTCATCGGCCCCGTCCGCGTGGCTCTCGAGGGTCCCGCCGCCTCAGCGACCGAGGGGCTTGAGACCAAATATCAAGGGTTTTCAGGGAGTCGAGGAGACAAGGGGAGGGGCGTGAAGACATGGCGCCGGAGAAGAGGGCCCGTACTATTGTAGAGTACGAGGGGGACTTAGTCTAACCTCAGGGACCCCAGCGATCATCCATCATCTTCTAATTCCCCAAGGACAAGGTCTATCTTACCTGCCTCGGGCAAGGCACGTCTCCCGGGCTTCAGAGAGCACACATGGCGGGCGGGGACTAAGGAGCAGGCATCATCAACAAACAAGACTTATTAGTCTACAGTACCTGGTTAGCGTTGCTAAGATGACCTGGTGGTTTAGGGGACCTCGTCTGTGACACGCCGCTGAGCCATGATGTGATACCGTACCCTCTTTCGCTTCATCAAGCCCTCCTGCTCGGGACGCCTAGGACCACATTGACCAATGATGTAACCAGGCCAACAACACCCTCGTTCCTTTGAGGTAGATTGTCAGGCACAAGCGGCTCCCAGCCGTACGCCAAACCAGTCAGCCGGAACCAAGCAGTTGTCCCAGACTCTCACCAGCCAGTGGGAGCGAGTCCGGCCACGACGGGGATTTGCTTGGTCCTTGGCGATCCTCGTCGCCTACGACCCTAAGCAGGCTAATGAGGTGAGGCATTGCCGAAATCTCTCGGGTATCATTTTAATTATTCTTCAATCTTCTCTGGGTCATGCAAGTGCGTGCCGGGCTATCACCGCCTTTCTCTTTGTATGGCATCAACTTCGATACGTTTCCACCACTTATACGCCAATCCACACAATGTTACATTCTCCTTGATGGGGGCTTTGCTACTATTATGTTGTGTTTTTGGTTTTGCTTTATCTCAGCAACTTGGTGGTGGTGGTGGTGGTGGTTCTTATCATCTATAGACTGAAGGATTTATAGCTATAGACTCCGTAAACTCGTTCGCGATTGTATAGTTTACTGATCCTTGTATTTTCTCCGCTTCGTGTTGCTTTGATGGTGACATGGTGAAATGATGATGATGGTCTTCTTTTTTTCCGTTTGGATAATGTTTACATATATATGAGCTACTCAAGAAGTAATCAAATAACATGTCACCACGTCATCATAATGTCTTCTCGTACGAAGTATCAATATCAACCGCGCAATGCAACTGTTTCTGTTGGATAGTTCATGCTCTTCTCGGCTAACCTAGATAAGCCCATAACATCGTAGGCGTTTACTCTTCTTTACAAGATAGAACTATCACAGATAAAGTGGTGCTCTCTAACACCCCCACCTATCTTCCTGGTGTGTATGGTGGGATCGCCTTTTCACATCGACAAAGTCTAGGCTGTTGTATATACTGTATCAACATTATTTGCGTCACCATGCCACACCGTGGACCGCTTGGAAACAAGGAAGGGGATACTCGATCAACCAAGCCGACATTGAGGGTGCGCCATGCCAACTTTGCACGTCTGTTCCAATATGTGGCATTGTAACAGCTGGAGGAGCAATGGGTCGTAAAGAGAGCACTGAGACAGTATTCTCATATCTCGATACCCTGAAACAGATGTTTCTGGCGGTGTGCCGGTATCGTATCCTTGTCGAGACAAGAAAACTGTATGGTACTGTTACCCTGTAATTGTGGCTGTGTGAGGGAAAGGACCATGTTTCCAGTTTGACAGGTCACGTTGATGCTGAACTTTGCTGATCACTGTCGATCGATCGAGATTTGTGATTTATATTTTTCCTTGGTCAGCCCGTTCTTGGACTAAACACCCGGGTGCCTGTGTCAACTACTGGCCTGTATGGAGTACTGTACGGCAAACTTGAATCTACCAACGACTTTGCCTTAGTTTCCAGCTTATCCAAGCCGGTTTCTCGACATTGCCGTCTCGTGTTTAATCACATTCCGGATCAAGGACAGCATGCCGTAACCAGTCAGCTCCATTGGAAACTACCAGAGCTAGCAGAGATACTGTAAAGAGCTAATTACTTTCCCATGCTACTCCGCTCCTGGGATTCATAGTCATAGATCCTCTCCCCGAAACGCCGTTTCGCCAAACACCTGCCCGAATGAAATGCCCGTCTGTTTCTTACCGTACACTCTTCAACTTACTCCTCGCAGATCGTCGTAGTTGGTAGAACCGTAGCAATTGTGCGCGCGGGGTCGCTACAGGACCGGTTCCCCAAACCGCAAGCTACTGTATTACATGATCATCTGATCATCATCGGCAATGATCATAATGATGCAAATGTTTGCTTTCCCATGACAATGAACTTTCCCATCGACAACCAAGCCACGCAGTGACCCCTGAAGCACCAAGTTGACGTGTAGGAATGATACTGAGGCCATAATTACTCTGATGCTGAGGCACTTGTTTTGGTTGATCCTGTATCGACACGTTTGGCTGCTGGGAGCGCCGGCACCTTGAAAACGCTCCCATTTGACGACCCTCCGACCTGTGTGAAGCTGCCACCCTTGAACCAGCGGTCCTCCTCGGCCTTGCGCTTCTTGCTGAGTTCTGCCTGCATCTTGGGGTCAACAAGCTCCAGACCTTGGACCGGCGTGAATGACAAAGATGATGCTGTGCCGGTTGCTGAACCGATGGTGCTGCCAACCCCCGAGGCTCGTAAGCCGCGTCCTCGTAGATCAATGTTAGATGCTTGGCCAAAGCCACCGATAGACGACGCAGCACCACCCACAGTGCTGTTTCCGCCCCAACCCTTGTTCTTGGCACTGAGCTTTGCGCGTGTGCGCTGGTCGATTTGCGTACTGCGAATGCGGCCGTCGTTGGACTGACCAATCATTCCCATACCAACAGTTGACTCGCCAGTGCCATACCCAACCTCCTTCTCCTCCTTGCCAAATGCCATACGGTTCTGTTGCTTGCGAAGATCAGTCATAGCGAGAGCCTCCTTAGCCTTGCGAGCGCGTCGTCCACCTCGCTTGCGGGATGGCTTGTCGTCTGGCACGGGGAGCGCACGCTGTCCTTTGCTGGGAGGTGGCTCTGTCAGTTTCTCAAGGCGTTCGAGACAGGCTGATTTGAGCTCCTCTCCTGTGGATCCATCCGGACTGGAGTGTGTGCGATCAACACGGGCAGCCAGAACTAGCTTGGCCGACACGATTCTCAAGGCTTGCTTCTTCAAGTCAGTGGGTATGCCTCGGATCATCTCCGAGTTGTAAAGGTAGCCCTGCTGCCGAACACCTATATTCGTAGCAAGCCCCGAGTGCTTCTTCTTGGATCCCCAAGAGGCGATGTTGCAAGCAGGCGTCTTGGAGAGACCTGTCAGTCCGCCTGCCGCGTTGAGGAGTTGGGCGGCCGTAAGAGAACCAACAAGGGCTGTCAGGTTTGGCGCAAAAATGTTCATTCGCGACTGCACGTACTCGGCCAGAATCTGCTTGGCCTTGTTGAGGGCAATAACCATATCGCATGCCTTGTAGACGCGCTGAAGCTCCTCGGGTGTCATCTCATGGCCCTTTGATGTAGTGGCCTCCACCGTCACTATCATGAGTGACGGCCCATCAAGGACGGACTTGAGGGTTATTCCAAGCGGGTTATCAGTCGAAGTCTGCAGGGCCTTGATACTCTCCGAATCCAAAGGACCATTTCCGATGATGGCAACGACCTTGGCATACTCGAGTGGCGTCGTGACAAGTCGCTCGAGCTCAGGAAACCTCGTCGAGTAGTGGTCGCGAATGTACTTATGAACGAGGACAACCTCGCCATCGATCTGGGTTGAAAGACTGTTGGACTGCGTCAGAAGATGATACTCGGGATGATCTTCGATGTTTCCGACGTTGGTATTCTGCGTCGCGGCTTGCGATCGGTAATGTGCGATTCTCTGTAGCGTCCGAGGCAATACGTCAGGGCTATCCGTCAAAAGAACTGATGTAAACGAATCGTCCATCAAGATGCGACCGTTGATGCGGCTCGGTTTGAAGGGGACAGTACTGACCTCGAGAACTGGTTCAAGCGTTTGCATGAGGCTGGCAACGCTTCTAACATCCTTTACTCCTCCAAGCTGCATCTTCTCGACCTTTACTTTTGTTGCTTCGGAGTCTTCTCTGTCGTTCAATGCATCATCCGAATCTTTGTCGTCCCTCGTTTCAGCGTCGCCATCCAACTCCATGGCGTCAAGGTTGCCGGTTGCCTCTTCATCCTTGATGAGGCCATCGTTGAGCTCTTCTTCGGCCTCATCGCCTGAGCTTCCAAAATCGTTTAGGAGGTCGTCTGCGACAGTCGACATGTTGGCGTCGTGTGTAGGAAGGATGCTATGAATGAGAGCAAAGGTGATTGTCACGAAATAGGTTGTGGAGTAGGTAATTTATCTTGACAACCTAGGTAGGTAGGTATAAATACTTCCACTTCTAGGCTGCGAGGCTACTGAGCGCCACTCAAATAAAGTGGGACGCTCTGTTATGTCGAATCATCATTGGTTGACTGCCCACACACTTTTGCGCCTTGCTCTGTCGCGTCGCTATTGACTTTCAACTGTATTTCCATCGCCTTAACTCTCCTTTTCATCTAAATTTTGTTCACACCAAAAACCAACCCCCTTCATCAACTTGGTCTCTCGAAAGTTGGCGATCGTACGATGGAGTCGTCTAGAGGGCCACCGAGGGTGAAGAACAAGGCCGCCGCGCCTGTTCAAATCAGTGCCGAACAGCTTTTAAGAGAAGCTGTCGACCGTCAAGAAGTTGGAGTGCAGGCTCCCACTCAACGATTTGCTGATTTGGAAGAGCTTCACGAATTTCAAGGGCGGAAGAGAAAAGAGTTTGAGGACTATGTGCGACGCAATCGACTCAACCTGAACAACTGGTTGCGATATGCTCAGTGGGAGTTGGAGCAGAAGGAATTTGCCCGCGCCCGATCCGTCTTTGAGCGTGCACTCGACGCACATCCCAATAATGTCCAGCTATGGATTCGGTACATCGAGTCGGAGATGAAGGCGAGGAACATCAACCATGCGCGAAACCTCCTGGATCGTGCCGTCGCTCGCTTGCCGCGCGTTGACAAGCTCTGGTACAAATATGTCTACATGGAGGAGATGCTGGGCAACATTCCAGGAACCCGACAAGTATTTGATCGATGGATGCAATGGCAGCCAGATGAGGCGGCGTGGAGCTCGTATATAAAACTTGAGAAGCGGTATGGCGAATTCGAGCGAGCAAGAGAGATCTTTCGGACCTTTACCATGATTCACCCTGAACCCCGGAATTGGATCAAGTGGGCCAAATTCGAGGAGGAGTTCGGTACCAGCGACCAGGTGCGGGAAGTCTTTGGAGAGGCCGTGGAGGCATTGGGAGATGACTTCGTCGATGAGAAATTGTTTATTGCCTATGCTCGTTTCGAAGCCAAGCTAAAAGAGTATGAGCGCGCTCGTGCGATTTACAAGTATGCCCTGGACCGACTACCAAGATCGAGGTCAATGATTTTACACAAGGCTTACACGACATTCGAGAAACAATTTGGCGACAAGGATGGAGTGGAAGATGTTGTGCTGTCCAAGAGGAGAGTATATTATGAGGAGCTTATTAAGGAGAACCCCAAGAACTACGACGCCTGGTTCGACTACGCGAAGCTCGAAGAGACCTCACAGGACTCGGACAGAATTCGAGATGTATATGAGAGGGCTATTGCCCAGGTTCCACCGACAATGGAGAAGCGGCATTGGAGGCGATACATTTATCTCTGGATCTTCTACGCCATATGGGAAGAGATGGAGGGACAGGATGTTGAACGGACACGGCAGATTTACAACACGTGCTTGGGTCTGATCCCACACAAGAGGTTCACGTTTGCTAAAATCTGGCTCATGGCGGCGCATTTCGAAATCAGACACGGTGAACTTACCGCGGCGCGAAAGCTTCTTGGACGCGCGATTGGCATGTGCCCAAAGGACAAGATCTTCAACGGTTACGTTGACCTTGAACGCAAACTATTCGAGTTCGTGCGGTGTCGCACTCTGTATGAGAAACACATCGAATATAACCCAGCAAATTGCCAGACATGGATCAAGTTTGCTGAGCTTGAGCGCGGTCTGGATGATCTGGACCGTACACGCGCCATCTTTGAGCTTGCTGTCCAGCAACAGCAGCTCGACATGCCTGAGCTTCTATGGAAGGCATACATTGATTTCGAGGAGGAAGAAGGTGAATACGAGCGGACGCGAGATCTTTACGAGCGCCTACTTGAAAAGACGGACCATGTCAAGGTCTGGATCAGTTACGCGCACTTTGAGATAAACATCCCGGAGGATGAAGAGGAGGAGGGTGATGAGGAACAGCCAGTCAGCGAAGAGGCCAAGGAGCGAGCACGCAAGGTATTCAAGCGAGCACACAGGAGTATGCGAGACCGAGATCTCAAGGAAGAGTGCGTTTCGCTACTCAATGCCTGGTTATCATTCGAGCGCACACATGGGTCAGTGGAGGACGTGGAGGCTGTACAAAAACAAATGCCACGCAAGACGAAGCGCCGAAGAAAGCTCGACGACGACTCGTGGGAGGAATACATCGACTATATCTTCCCTGCCGATGACAAGCAGGCTGCCGACGTGTCCAATCTTCTGGCCATGGCGCAGAGCTGGAAACAACAGGCGGGTGGAGGCCTTGGCGCATGATATTGAGCCTGAGTATGAGCATTCGTGTCCTATAGAGAGTAACGAGCATTTACCATGATATCAAACTGAGGCGTCAGTTTTTGTATCCAATCGCGAGAATATGCACCGCCACGTAACACAGGACTGCATGGTGTGATGGGACCAGAAGCCTCTTGTCCTTCCGTAAAAGCGGTTAACCTATCTCCTCTACTTCCACTTGGCTTCAACCACCTCGTGATCGAACGACCTCAGCTGCTTGGCCGAGCTGTCAGCGAAGTGGACACTTGATAAGTGACGTCATGGCTTGATGACGTTACTCAGATCTGTTAGAAACAAGAATCTACACACTAATTCAGCCAGGGTGTAAGCATCGTGGGGTTTATTGGAGTACACTGGATATTAAACGATTAGGTGCAGAAGAGTGATTTGGAAGACTGTATGTATTAGTGAGTGAGATCAAGGGAGAACAAACTGTTTTTACTTTTGTCTGTACCTAATTGTAGGAAGCCGCTGTCATTGATAGCCGAATATCGTTTCATCAACACCAAGGACGTGACATGTTTTATTATCAGCCAGAGTCTTTCATTATAGGTCATGATTCGTCAAGGTATTCTGGGGGCCGTTAAATCGACCCCCAAGAACCTCATCTGCTATCCAGCATAACAAGCTATTCATCCAGATATCAAACATGGAAGAAGGGAGAAAAGAAAAAGATAAGAAAAGAAAGAAAAAAAACACATCGTGCCATCCACATACATCTTGTCGTATGCCCGCCCATATACCTTTAAGTTTCAAGAGACATCTTGCCATCTTCACCCAGGCCCATTCCTGATTTCTTGTCGCACTTGGTCCAATCGCCGAGTCTTGATCTGCAAGCCCCCCCGTCTTTGCAAAAAGCCGTTCATCCCGAGACCGCCTACCCGTGTTCCCACCACTTCATCATCGTGCATATCATGATTTGTTATCACCACGTTGGCTTCTCGATCCTTTCTTACCGCCCCTCTCTTCCCATCTCGTTGGGTCAACTCGTGCCACTCTCGCTTGCTTCCCCTTTTTCAGTCCTCGACTAGACCCTACAGTACCCCATTCATCGACTTTATCAGAATAGAGCAGCTCATAGTTGGACAGATATGCACGTATGTGCCGGTGTGCCGAGATATAGTTTCGTTTTTGCTTCTGTGCCTGCAGGGATCGGGGCACTGGCTTAGTATCGGCGATGGTCTATTTTAATCATCGTCGTTAGTCTTCGTCTTGAATACACATGTGAAACAAAAGCGGGAGAGGTTGTGGGGAGAAGGCAAATCTGCTTCATCTATCTGATGCAGAGGAATTTCAGCAAAACGAACGCCAGCCACACCACGCAGCGCAACAGGTCATATCCACACCGTTTCCTTCTCTTTCTAGTCTTCTCATTCCTCTCTTGAGGATTTTTATTGTCATGTGGCCAAATGCAAAAGAAAACACTGCTGTTTGATTGGCCTCAAGCTTCTCATGAGCCAAATAAGTCGTCTCGTCATAAATCATGATTTAAGATGCTTTGGAGTGGGATAGGTGAGTGAGCGTGGATGCCCCCCAACACCCCCGTCAGGCTCTTAGTAAGGAGATGGCAGACCGTTGGGATTCCTTCTGTAAGCGTCTGTACCATATGGCTCCGCTGGGAAGGTGTTGCCACTGTAAGGTTTGCCCCCGTAGTCTTGAGGGTCAAAGTATTCATACTCGATATCCGAGTCATACTCATCCCGTCGAGACGAAGGAGCCCAACTGTCTGCTCTCCTACCGTCACCCATTGACTGTTGTCGTAAGCGCCTTTGCACTCGCTTCTCATGACGACGAGCCTTCTCTTGTTGGAAATTTTTGCACTCGTGTGTCAACTCTTTGGCTTCCTTCATCTCGGAAATGGCTCCCTTAATGCCCATAGCAGCAATGCCGACTGATGCGGCGTCTTGCATGATTGCTTTGGTCTTGAGCTTTTTGGCTTCCATTTCACTCAACCGTCCTTCCTTGACGGCTTTGTGCCGTGCGTTTCTCTTTTCCATGCTAGAATATACTTCGTGCGCTGCGTGTATAGTGGCTACTGCCGCTAAACCTGTGGTGATAAGTTGCTTACCTCTCATTTTCTTCGCCCGCTTCTCATCCTCATCAGAATCCCCTAGGTCTGATGACGAGGAGGAATAATCGGAACGCCCACCTCGTCTTCTCTCTCGGGGCTTGCTCTTGTATGATCTATCATCATCGTAATAATCTCGATTGCTGCCATTTCGACGGTCATCGTACATATCGTCCGAGTATCGGCGGGAACGGCTGCCACCGCGGTCGCTAAAGTCATCTTGGTCGCGCCGGTGGTAGTCATCAGAGGCGGCAGCGCCAGCTCCAGCTCCGAGGCCTAGTTTGGCCAAGCCGTTACGAGCTTTATCAACAACACTACGGCTGCGGCTTCGCTGACGGCGCCTGTCAGGGGATGGACTGTACGAGGCACTTCGTCCCCTACGGCTCCTGGATCGCGATCGAGATCGATCAAGAACCTTCTTTGCACCCAGGGCACCCAGGCCAGCGGTCGCGAGAGCGGCGAGACCGCTTGCGCCTCCACTACCACCGCCTTGAGACTTGGAACGGGCTCGCGAGCGTGAGCGGCTGCGGCCAGTCTTGCGATCCTCCTCGATATCATTTCTCGAACCACGAATTAGGCGGTTGCCGACTAAGCCACCAATCACAGATTCAGCCAAGCCCAGCTTACCTCCCTTGTCATCAGTTGCGGTGTCGACAGCAGCAGCACCTGCAGCAGCGGTGAGAATCCGCTTCGTCTTTTCACCTTTCCAGCCACCAGGCTCCTTGGCAACACGAAAGGCCTCTGTGGCACCGGCAAGGAGGGAAGCCATAGCTGCCTTTTGAATCTTGTTGGCGCTGCTGCCACCACCAGCGTGAGAACGAGATCTTTCGCTGGAGGGACTACCTCCCCGGCGACTCCTGGTATCGTCTCCGCCGCCACCAGTGAGACTCTTGACAGCAGCGCCGAGACCTGTAGCCGCGATAGCGCTCTCGAGAAAGTTCTTGTGTCCCTTCTTCTCCCTTGGACTTTCGTCCTCATCAGAGTAGTAATCACTGTAATAACCGTCGCGGCCGCGCTGAAGAATCATGTTGGCCTTTTGATCCTTCTTGGCCTGCTGCTTGTTGTAGAATTGTGCACCCTGGTAGGCAGCCAAGGCACCGACTCCAGCGAGAGCTGCAGTGGACAGAGGATTGCGTTGAACTTCAGTGCGCTCCTCCTTAGCTTCACGGCGATCGTACAGTTCCTTACCACCCGCCAAAAGAGCGGCACCGGCGACGGCTGCAATGATCTTCTCATTCTTAGACATGCCCTTGGGTTTGTGCTTGCGCTCGCGCTCTTCATCTTCGTAGTAAGGGCTGGAGTGACCTCGATGGGAACGGCGGTCATAGTCGCGATCACGAGGGTCGTAGCCTCGGCGATACTCATATTCTTCCTCGTAGTAGTTTGGGCCGGCGGATCGGGCCCGGCGAATATCACGGGTACCAGGAGGGGGGAATTCCCGTCTGACCTCTTCTATCGATAGATCGCTGTCCTCGCGACCGCGAGGGACGATCTCCCGATGAGTCTTTGAGTTAAAGGAATCTCGAGGATCGAGATAACGGGGGTCTTCTCGACGCTCCTCTCGCACATAGCGGCGAGAGTAATCCCGATCGTACGGGTCGTAGTTTGACATGAGGATTTTGTGCGGTTTATGTTGCTACTATGATATGCGGTGTTATAATGGTTGGTGTTGGTTATAGTTGAAAGTGGCTTTATAGTGAAGATGAGCGACGACGTTACAAACCGAGTGGACGGGTTCTGTCGATGTAAAGAGGAAAAGGACGAGGATGTGGCGGGAGGGATAGGCCAAAGAAAAGTAGCAAGAGGAACCCAGCCACAACCCAGCCAAGCAAAAACAGGGTCCTTTGATGCTGCAGCAAGGGGGAAAGAAAGTATGCGCCTAGGATTAATGAAGTCGACAATTGAACCTGTTTGGCGTTGGTTGAGTGGATGGATGGTTGGGATGGGCATCAATAGGTCACAGAAGGCAGCAACAGAAACCATGCCTTCCTTGCTGACTTGTGATGGACCGTTGACGAGATTTAAAGACAGTCTTGGGCTTCGTGTTAAGTTTCACTATAATGATATGACTGTTCTGCTTAACAAGACTCTCCTGGTACCCAAGGTAGGTAGGTAGCTTTCAACCGTACAAGCGGGGCGAAACAATGGAAACGACGTAATGAGGAGGGGTATACCTCAACTTGGACGCACAACGCTGACGCTATTCGACATGGGTCGCGGCCTTGCAAGGCCCACTAGAAGCTCTTGGGCGCGCTGGGCGCTGGGGCAGCGGTACTTGATACCCAGCTGGGCACCGGCTGGGCGTCGTCCACAGGGCACCGGCACAGCACAGCCTGGTTTTCGTTCTTTGGTTCGCCTTGCGCCACAGTTATCATGCAAGTATTTCCACTTCGCAACATCTCAACGCCCGGCAACACCGAGGACTAGACATCGTATATTCGATTGAAACAACAGTTCCGGAGATACAATCGAAGCCCGCTCTTCCCCGGCCCTTCGGGCAAGTCAACATGAATATGTGGCCAAGTCGACGGGCGCGCCCCGTGTCTTCATCCATGGTCAGGCTTTGTCGATTCGACCGAGCCCTCGTAGGCATTGTTCAGAATGAGGCTCTCTGCCAAACACTCCGACCTTGGTAATTGGCTCTCCCAAAACTAGGATACACCGTCCCCAGATCTCACTTCAAGAAGCAAAGTGAGGCTCAGAAGTCGTTCCTCGAAAGGATACCCTAGGTTCGTGCTACCTCGGAAGCCTGCATATTCGATGCGGTGCCTGTCCTCGAACCTATTTCGCCACTCTGATGAGTTGTTCTTTTCTAGAAACTCTTGTCATGTTGTGAAACTTGCACTAAAATTCAACGAACTGAGCGTAAGACAAGCCAGGCGGGAGTCTAGATCAACCAATCACCGTTTTTCTTTCAGCCCATCCCGTGTCTCTGTTTAATGGGTAACCTTGACTTTTGGCTTGACATGACACTTGAGACACAACATGTGACGCAACAGACGATGCCAGGATGCCTGCTGATGGGAGTTCATGACCAGCTTAGCAGTGTCCTTATTGCATCAGCCAGGACACATCAACTGCCAACGGTGTCCTGTGTATCAGATTTATCAAGGTCCATCACCGGATCCAGATTTCGTTGGCTGTCATGCCCACTCCACTACTTATTGAAGACCTGTCTGTTACGAATGACGTCCTTGTTACTGTATACAAACCGTGTTGGGGCCTGTAAACTCGACCTGGCTAGGCCATTTGAACACCGCCCTTTTTGCATTTCAGCCTTACCGGCTACTGTAGATGACCCGCCATTTTGGTACATAATATCAGATCGACCTGGCTGTGTTTCATATATCTGTTTGTTTATGTTACCACTGACGTAGTGACAGCTCACATTGTAAGTCAACAGACGAGCTTCTTTCCTGCCGTTGTTGAGACGCTGGATCACATTTGGATTTAGAGACCAAAACAAAAGATGCGAAATTGATGCCAAAGGGCAAGATCTCAAGCAAACCATATAAGTGATTCCGTAGTAATATCCTCAACGATGAACAAAGTTAAGTATAAAATAACCCTACATGGATCAGAACCAAACCATTACATGCAAGCTTCTGTGATGGACCCAGAACTCCTGATGGCTGGAAGAAAACCCATACACATACCACTTTTGGTCTCACCATTACATATTATTGATAGTATACAAATCCTGCAGGTCCAAATCCCTTAGATTTTATCCTTCTCATGCATCCCCAGAATGCTTGTTCTGTGCTGGTGTATCCATATCACCTGTGTGCTGAGTCTCTGCAGCTTGAACACCATAGTCAGTAGGATCGGCTTCCTCGTCCATCTTGTCCATTTGATCAGGCTCGACAAGTGCATATTTGCTCTTTCTCCGGATACGAGCACCGTACCAGAAGAAAACAAACGGGATCAATGCCAAAAGAGTCGCAACTCCACCAATGAGAGAACCTCCACCACCTACACCAAGAGCAGTGAACATCTGGGTCGTAAATAGAGGAGCGGCAGCACTGCCAGCCGATCGAGCAACTGTGTTGGCAGCTATGACGGAGGCTGCGTATTGGGCATATATGTCGGTAAGATAGTTGATTATGGCAACGTAGACGAGCATTAGAGCGGCAGAGAGGAAAGTGCCCGCAAGAGTCGGGACGATCCACGGAACAGCGCTGTTATGTATTAGTTACTGTTGCTCGTGTAGAGAGATGGAAAGCTGAAGACTCACTTGTAATTAGCCGACCATGCGAGCCAAAACATGGTGATAGGGAACGCTACACCTCCAAACATAGCCATGAGGAGCTGATCCTCGGGCAGCAGCGTCTTGCCAGCCGCATCCTTGCTTCGCCTCCGCTCACTGTTAACGAAGATGACGATGGCTCCAAGAACAGCCCCAACGACCTGGCCGAGGAGAGGGACCTGCGAGACGCCAGCGTTCCAGCCCCTCATGTCTCTGAATACAACAGGGCAGATGCTGAAGAGCATGAACTGAAGAGTGAATACGATGCAAGTGTAGATAGAGCAGAGGAGGGAGATCAAGTCAAACATGAGGATCCAAGGTCGCGTGAGGGCCAGTTTGTAGGCCTGGGCGAGTGAAGGCTTAGCCTCTTCTCCCTCCATTATAACCTTTCCATAGCCAGCAATTCCAGATTTTCGGGCATACTTTGCTTTTTTCGCCAAAATAGTTGGCGCATGCGTCTCAGGGATCAAGAACATGAGAGGCACCGTCAAAGCTCCGAGCCATAAGACAGAGTACATGCCCCATCGCCAGTTCTTCTTAAGATGAACGAAACCGGACACCACCGGCCCGAGTGATGGGCCAACCCAGGAAGCCAAGCTGAAGATTCCCGTGGCATTTCCTCGCTCAACAGGGTCCCAGAGATCGACCAGAACGCCCGGGGTGGTGCTCAGCGGCGCGGAAATAAAGACACCAGCCAAGAATCGTCCAGCCAGTAGTGATCCAAAGTTTGTAGGGAAAGCGCAGAGAAAGTTGAAGGCCATATAGGCAAGAAAGGTGATGTAAAAGATCCACCGACGACCGTAGAACTCGGAGAGAGGCGCAAAGACAAAGGGCCCTGCGCAGAAGCCGAGCAGAAACATTGTAGTTGTCAAGCTCGCAGCAACCTCTGATACCTCAAACTCTTCCATGACAGAGTCAATACTGCCAGAAAATATGCTTGATGCAAAGTTTCCGTTCATTGCGAGAAATACTGCGATGCAGGTAATGGCCCATCTTCTCTTGAGGGACCAGTTTCGCGGGTTCTCGAGGTCGTCGGGCGAGAAGTCAACATAGCCTTCTTCATTGAGATGAGGAGCTTCATGTTTGCTGGTGGCAATATCAGGCTTGAATGTCATGTAGGAGAGGGCTCTGCCCACTTGAGTGGTCATCTTGTAGCTTTCATGCTCTTGTAGGTGGTAGGAGAGTGATGAGGTAGCCAAAGTGATAACAATAGACGGCTTGGGCACATGCTTTATTTGTAAGTCCTCAAGCCATACGCCTTCTACAAGCATCATGATGAAATGTTTTATTTTCCAAAACTAATACGATTTTTACCCTCATGGAGAAGAATCTCCACCACCGTAGCCTTTGTTGAGTTAAGTTGACGTCAAGTTCTCCAGATGAAGGTATACCGACCACAAGCACCAAGCCTTCTTCCCCAGACCAACCGGAGGTCAGCTCCGAATCTGATTTCAGTCTCCAGTTCGCGGCTGATTCTCCCATCTCTATTCCCCTCCGGACCGATATTGTATCAGAACTCAGTCTCCCCCCTCAGCCTTTTGTTTTCCCCGGACCCACAAGTAGTATATATCAGGCTCATGAAATGACTGTAACTCGACGAGTTTTGCAGTTGAGGGGACGGGGAAGGTCCATTAACCGCTCATAATGGTCGTTTCAGGACGATACAGCAAGTCCAAAGATGATTTTCCTGGCTATGATAATGTGGGGAGGCTGAATATTCCAAACATGGCGGTCCGAGAAAGCATTGAAATTCAACCTTGTATGTCGATCACACGTTTATCCAAGTCAACATCCTAGGCTGGCCCCACGTGGAATATGTCACAGCATTGGGGGTCAATGACGAATCAGGCGGCGTATATCGAGATTTACAGCAGAATTTGGAAGCCTCTCTGCATGAGGACGTATTTTGGTGGCTACAAGGTGAAGAAGATTCTTCCGCCATCACTTACACGAACAGGAGACACCCCCGCAACGAGTCTGAACTTGCTGTTGCTGTCCCATTCGCCGCTAATGAAGCTGTCATGTTTAAATGTTCTAGCCACGCTTCCTTGACGTAATGGATGCTGCCGTGGAGGCAATCTGCAGCTCTTGTTCAGCCATTTCCACTTTGGGTCTTTTCTGGGGACCCATGCTCCGGGCTTTGACGTTTCTGCAAGACACCACTGCTGTGTTGTTGATGCCCGGTTGATCCATCGGCCGGTGTGTCCTGACGATAGCTTCATTCCCTTTACAATGACTCACCGGACCAGAGTCTCCGTGTGGACAAGGACAGGGACTCTCCATACTAGCAAGGCTCTTCTCCACCATGTAGAATTATCATGCCAAGCCGACTATTCCCTGGTCTCAAACAACACATATTTTGTAGCATAAATCAGTCAACTATATAGATTCTTCACGTCCTTCGCTCGCGCTACTGGCTCCGGGTTGGCTTCCCATTGCGGGGCATACGCCTGGCTTTATAATACATCCAGACCTCATACTCCATCGCATGCAAGTCATAAGACACGATACAGGTAATAATAATTGATGATGTCTTGTAGTAGGAGCTAGATTGAGGTGTAAAGACCGATCTTTAATACCATATCCTCCTCATGACAGAAGTGCTCAGTGTGAGCCGCTCAATTTAGCTACGCTAGCTACCTAATGTCGATAGATGACCCCTCAACCCCGCCAACATGATATACCCACTAGGTAGGTATCTTATCATGACAGCCAACATGATCCTTATGAATAAATGAATGAATGAATGAATGAAAGGAGGATAGAGAAAATATCCATGCTCATGCATTCAGAAATCGCACACATTACAATAAGCCATTATGCTTCCTATAGTATATAGTATTCCCATGGAAGCTCGCCTACGGCGTACCATGCATTAGCAATTGTGAGTACTACTGATACAAAGACCATGATAACCATCTACCTACCTATGATGGGTAGGGGTAATACAACAGCACCTAGTAGATTTCAAGACTAGTAGAAGCCTGTTGTTTCTCGACATGATTTTTTCTTTCTTTTATAACGAAACTATTGTACAACTTTTGAAACTAGAATAAAAAGCTCGGCATTTTAGCAAAGCTTGGAGAGTCCCCTCTAACATCAGAATCCATGAGTAAAATCAGAACCAAGTCCAAATTGAAACCATCCTTGAACCCCTTTCATATGCAGTCGAGAAAAAAAAAAGATGCTGCAGTTCAGCTAAATGTCACCGTACGCCCATATGCTTTTCCACCCATGCCTTTTTCTTTCATCCGGTATGACGATGATAACCCTTTTAGATATGCCGTCGTAATCGACCACCCCCGTGAACATCCAGTGTCGCGGGTATAGCAATCATCCAGCAACACTTGCCCCTTGCCTCTGTGACCTATCACTACAACTACCCAGCACCATTCGCACTCCCTCGCATAGAGTGCTGAGGTTCTGGCGCACTCCTTTCCAACTTGTTGCGTGCCTTCGCATTTCACAAAACCATCATTGGAATACGCCCCGACAGAAACCAATACACCAGGCTATTAAGCCAACCTTCATTCCGAATCTTCCTCTCCAATGGTTACTGGCTTTTCATTGTTGCCTCTTGCACCAGGGTATCGTATATATGTGGCTCGTGTGCGTCGTTCTCTTCCTTTAAGCGATTCTGATAGTAGGAGACCTGAAGTATAGACTTCTCGTCGCCCTGTTGTGCACTTATAGCACTATAACGTAAAACGCAAGCTGCCATCAAGCACTCGCCAACCGCCCGCTTACTGTCTGCTCTGGCCCAGAACAGTAGAGTGCCATGTATGAATCCTTGAGGCATCCATACAGCCTGCTTCACTGAGGACGTGAACAAACGAGATCGCAATCGTATCACGCTCTGGTTAATGGTGAATATGAAGCTAGTTCCGGGCCACAGCATGAAATTCATAAACACTTATATATCTGGGACGCGTCATTCGTATCGACCCAGATCGGGGAAGAGCAAAAGCAAAAAAAAAAGAGAGAGAGAAAGAAAAAAAGAAACTCTCTCATATACGCCACTTTGCAAGCATGAAAATGATAGAGATCTCTGCCACAGCCGGTACTCCAGTTCGCTGGGAGGCTACGATTGCGTTGTGTAAGCCTCCCCACTATGCACACCGTTGGTAAGCGGTGCAGTTTGTTCAGCATGACCATTGGTCAAAGCTTCAACGCTGGTAACTTGAACTTCACCCTGAGGGCCAACAAGGGGAATTGTCCCGGAAGGTGAGAAGTCGGGAACAGCCGCAGAAAGCTGGGTGTTGCCGTTTGGAGAAACCCCATTTGCGTCATGTGGTGCGAACTGTTGGAGAACATGGCCATGCGGATAAGCATGTGCGCCATATGGCATAGCAGTGATGTCGTCAAATTGGCTGCCAGGGAAATGGTAGTGCCTGTTCTTGAAAGTGACGCTTGAAGGGCCAGCATTGCGGGCCAGCTCATCTCGATTTTCCATGGGATAAACGAAATGCTCCCAATTGTGTCGCCGACGTAGTCGCTCACACTCATCGTCGCCAACCACGTAGTCAACTTCAGTCGAGTCCTCACAAGCAGCACGGATGACGTTCATGTCTGTGGTCAGCTGCTTGATGCGCGAGAACGCACTAATGAAGTGGAGAGGGACTAATCCCTGGGAATCCATGCGCTGTCGAAGGTACTCGTCTTTGCAAAGGTTCTCGATGGAGAAATAATATTCAATTTGAGTCTTGATCGTGAGGACGAGCAAGTTATCATATGGAAGGGAGTGGAAAGGGACTGCACCTATGGGCGCTGCCATGGAGTAATCGTATGGCGAATATTGAGCTTGCACGACAGGCATCCGAGATCCGCCGTTAGGCACTGATACACGATGGAAGTTGTTAGCGCCATTACGACCACGGCCTCGCTGAGAAGGAGGCGTAAACATGCCACCATGACCACCTTGTCGCAAGGGGGGGCTGTAACCCTGAGATCTGGCAGTGTTGGCGCCTTGGCCATGGAATCCAGATGCAGAAATAGCATGCTGAGATTGTGAATGGCCGTGATGAGCACCTCGTCCTCGGTAATTGCCTCGACCTCTCTCACTGCGGCCATCATGCCTGTCTCGACTTTGGGAAATGTCCTATTCCAAAACCAATCAGTATACATCTCATACAATAAATACACTTGTGCAATGTCAAGATGGCTGTGCTCGACAGTGGCATCATCGTCTAACTCACCGAAGCCTGGGCCGTCGTATCTTTGGCCTTCTCGAAGCCAGTGCTGGCAGGGGCCTTTTTCTGACCGTTAACGCCATCCGCTGCTCCGCGTTTGACGGCTGCCATTTGCGATGCGGCATTGTTGGTGTTTTCTTTAGGCTTGATGTCGTTGGTCTTGTTGACAGGCGCGGTAGAACCGGTTTTATCCGCCACACCGTTGGACATGCTCCGAGGAGCGGCATCTCGATTACCACGAGCACCACCTCGTGGCTTAGAGCTACGCATTTGAGGAAGCTGAGTTTCGAAGCTGACTGTGGGGACATAGTCCATAGCCACCCATTTCTGTCGGGGCTTTGACGCGCTGCCATCTTCTTGACTGTCTTTATCAGAGCGGTCTGATTTCTCGGGTGTCTTGTCTGCGACCTTCTTCTTGTTGTCCTCCTTAATAGCCGTAATTGCAGTTTCAGGAGTTGGCCATGCTGTAGAATCCTCGACAGATAGGGGAACCTCGTTCTTACTATCCTTCTCATGCATCCGCGAACCCCGGGGGCCATTGCGCTCCGGCCGCACAGTACTGGCCGGCTTTTGCTGAGTCTTGATGCCATTTGTATGTGGAGTTGTGGTAGATTCCTCAGTCTTCTTCTCATCCCGAGATGAAGTGCCATTCACTGTAGCTTCCGCAGGTGTGGGAGCAGGTTTGGCAGATTTGGCCTGCTGGGCCTCCTTTCGCTTATGCCAGATGTTGACGCTGGGGATAGGTGCTTCTGAGAGTTCGACCTTGGGAGTCTCAGGGGCTGCCTCCTGCTCCTTTTCTGTCGTCTGATCACTGGGTTGCTTCTCAGAAGTCTTGCCCTTCTTATTTCGTCTAGCCTTTCGGGAGTCCTGCTCGTCTACAGACCGGGCAGTAGTGCTTGATGGCCCCGGTGTCTTTTCGTTCCGCCGCCACGGGCGCTCTAGCCTTCCAGAATCATCTTCGCGCCTCGAATCTGTTCGTCTGCTTTGTGTCGACTCGGAGCGGGCATCGCTCTCGGAACCAGGTATGCTCTCGAGGCTTTGCTTTTCAGAGAAGGCAGCGCGGTGCTCCGTGATCTCAGGAGCTTCAGACTTGGCGTGCTCAGCAGCAGCAGCAGTCGACTTCACGTCGTTTGCGGGAGCCGGAACATCCTCATCGGCAATGGATGCTTGCGCGTCCTGGGAAGGGGCAGCAGTATCGGCGACAGCTGTAGGATTCGAAGCAGGGGCAGTGCCTTGGCCCTTCGCAGCCTGTGCATAGGAAAATGCGGATTGAGTGGCCATTTCGTTGGACTCAGCGATGGCGGATGGACTCATTTCAGGTTGAGTCTCGTAGGACAGACTTGCCGTCTTAAACTGGTAGGAAAGTTCTGAGCTGAAGGTGCCGAAATCACCTTGGTCGCAATGGAAGGAAAAATCAATGTATTGCTCAGGGATCGAAAAGCCCAGGGTGTCTCTCAGCCCCCTTCCACGCAAGGAGAGAGGCAAAGCACCTACGTGCGATACAGTGACTATATGTGGACCTCTAAATAATGAGGGCGCAGGGATATAAGATTCTCGGACAACGAGTCGAAATTCGGAGGTGCGTATCAAGTACGAGGGTACAGAACCGAAAGTAAGGTGTCCGTGGAGCCGAGGTCTTCAGGCCAAAAAGGACGACCAGTAAATCGGTTGGATTGTGGGCGAAAGCCGTGACAGATGATTCTGATGGAAAGAGGGAAGGTTTCTACAACGTCGTAGAGGCGTTTATTGAATCGAAAAATGGCAGCCTAGGGCAGTAGGCGACTAAGTTTCGACCAAGGGAGGCAACAGGGAGAAAAAAAGTAAGGTTGCTGTGAACAGTAGGTAATTTCGAGGCAGTAAACCCAAAAATGCTTATGCTACTGTCCTGCTTTGCCTGCTCTCGTAAATAGGAAACAAGAGCGTGTCGGACAAGAACGACGTGTCGATATAATGAACTCGTAGCCTAGAATCAGACACCAGAAACAGAAACAGAACCGAGGCCGGTGTATTCGCTCGTTACGTTGCTTCGTTGTGAGGGTATCGGGAGAAAACGCAGAAGGCGAGGCGGCGGGGTGGTTTTGGTTATGATTGATGGGGGGTTTAGAAATGCTTCCAGAGGATAAGTAGGGGAAGAGGGACGAGGGCGGAGGGGGGAAGGATGAGGTAAAGAGACGTAGTATTCGTAAACCAATACAAACTGATCTTCAGCGGCAACTCTTTTCTAGATTGAGTAGGCGAGAAGTTGTGTTTTACAGAAAGAGGGCACACGGATACCAGGAAATGAGAAAAAGAAGGCCGGAGGTTATTTTTTGCGTTGTGTGAATAATAAATTTTTTTTCCTGCATTCTTTCCCCTCTCTGATCCGCAGGCGGGCGGTACCACAGAAATATACCGCGGTTGGGTGATTTAGAAGGTACCTACCTACACCTACCGCTGCACCGAGCGGGAAACTAAGGTACCTATACTCAGGAGATGGACTTGGAACGGGTCGGGTTGGAAGCATGTAAGAACATTCATTCTTTTCCGCTTAGGGGGACGGTTTAAAAAAGAAAAACATTTCTTCCCACGCGAGATGCCCACGAACATGTAGAACGATATTCATTTTCTTTGTTTTTCTTCCACCTCTTGTTTGACTTTGTCTCATTTATTTCTACGATATTGTATGTACTCGACACTGACAGCAGTTTGATTATTAAATGCCGAATACGGTGCTTTAACATCCAATCGTGTTATTCTTCCATGATTTGCATGTTTGTCATTGACTGATGGAGATGCATATGTAGTAGGACTTATACCACTGAGGTGGCTAACCAAGGTAAGTATAATAAGTGAATGCATTGTTTAAGTAATCCAAGTCAGTGATGAGGTTCTGCATATCCACCGAGTAACAATACCCTGAGGGTCACTGCATCGCTGACTCGAACCTTATCAATAAAAGCCCTGCACCTGACGGCACTGAATACCATACCAATCTGCCTCGGGTTCATCCTTCAGTGGGATGCAGGGCAAGGCTTCCTGTTCTCGTTTACGCTCCACTCTGGATGCACCTCACTGCCAGAAGGCGCCGTCATCCACGGATGGATGTCATGGCACCCGAGACCCCGAAGAGGCCTGCAAACAAGGGCTTGATAGAGTAGCTACCTCTTCAGCCGGAGCCGAATGACCGTGATAGGTGGAGTTGCGCGAATATAAATCGGCTTTTCTGAAGTACCTTTGTTATTACTGTACCCACGCGATTGTTTACCCTTTCGCTTTATGATATTTGCTCTGTTGAGCGTGTTTTGGTTATCTTGTACCAGCTGCGTGCGTACACAGTGAACTGGCCGTGCTATGTTCCATGCGTAGAACTCTGCAATTACCACAAGCGCACCAGAGATATCCATGTCTCTGTAGGTCTCTTTGTCCGGGAAAGCCTGATATGCGTGGGTAACCTGGAGGTCAGTCATTACATTCATACACACTCAGAGCTAGTAAGAGTCTAGGGGTTTTTTTTTCCTTTTTTTTCCTTTTTTTTTTTTTTTGGCTCTTTCTTGACACAGGACAGTTGACCGGGTCGAGTGCATGACATTTAATAAATCCTCCAGAGCTCGTGTAAGAAAACAGACTTCATTTTAGATAAAAATACACAAGGTCATAACCCAGGACGCTGAGTCTGTGGTCACGGGCTAGAAATTACTCAACTTCTGGCTACATATCAGGTCACGTTCGGTTCACGAGCACGCCAAGAAGCAAATCAGCAAGTTGCTAGCAGGCATAGCAAATATATGAGAATCTGCATGAGTAGTCTTTTGAGACGTATACTCATGTTTACACAAAGGGCAGTAAGGCATCTACTGGTCATGAATCTCATCAATTTTGAATGATGGTTAGGCTTTTCAATACTAATAAATTGAGAGATACGAATCATAAATAGGTAGGTAGTTCGTGCGTCAATTGTCTTTTCAACTTATACAGAATAACCTAGGTAGTCTGGAGCAAAATTTCCCCCGTCATAATTTTACTTTCATAATGCAAAAGCCTAAATAGAACAGAGAGAGGGTCATTACAGCATATGTACGTCATTGCATTTGCAAGAACTTTTTAAAGATCTAGCACTGCTATATTCTAATTAACTTAGTACCTTACTTCAGCTATGGTTACCTACCTGCGTACCTACCTAGTACTTTTCCAACTCTGAGGTTTCATCTATTATAGATACTTATCCAAGTGGTTGCGAAATCTTGCCATATTTCATTATAAGCCTATGCTACACATATATGAGTTTGCTCATTGGATACAGCACCTGATAAATTGCCCGTTTGGGTAACGATTACCTAATCACCAACTACTCTATGGAAACAGCCTGATACTGGTACGAAATACTCAAGTAGTCTGTGACTTGATTATATGGGAAACTAAGGTAGGTAGAATATAAGACCATGTGAGGATACAAAGGGGTTTACTATGTCAAACGTTGAATGCAGTACTTTGACTGGGCATATATACCATAACAAGACTCGGACTTGATTACAAGTATATACAATGACAAAAATTATACATAGGCATTTGCTTTCATCCTAAATCGACAGCTGCTCTCGTAAACCCATTCCACTGTTGCCATGGCGTCATGGTCAATTTGCTGCTAATGTTACACAAGACAGACAGTTGGTGTACAGGAGGACTTGAGTTCTTGGAGCCTGGGCACATCGTGAAACGCGTTGAGTACAAGAATCCGTAGTGCATGTAGTCAACGGAATTTTCTAGCCAGTCATCCATGCTGTTGCTTGCCTTGCACCAAACGATGTGGCAAAGCGCAGCCCAGTAGATCCCATAGGGAAATAACTGATCAAGTACCAGAGCAGACAGGCAAGCTGAACGAGAGCGGAGAATAAGGTGAGAATTGTGCTGTGAAGCTTTCGGTATGTTAGTAAAATCCTCAGCCCGTCGCAAGCTGGACCTCACCTTCAAGGCAAACACCAGCGTTAACGTGATAGAGCCGAAATATGCCGCAGTAAACGGCAGCCGAGGAGTCGAAAGAAGGTGATAAACGTAGTTCATGGGGCCCATGACCGCAGCGAAGGAGGCCAGGAACATTAGTGACCCAACCGACCATCTGCAGAGCCCCGTATTAGTTTCCAAATGGGATTTTGAAATTCACCATGTCGAATCTACGACATCATATCATAGGGAAAACTAGTCACAAACAAGGCGGTCCCGCAGTAGTGAGGCCGCGTGACATTGATTGACAAGTGATATAGGATGAACAGGGCAGACTGAATGGGTTGTGCATGAATCTCCGACTTACAATATGACAAACTTGCGAGGTCTCAGAGAGAGTACGGGGAATAGAGTGAAGCAGATGACGAAACATGCCA
Source organism: Fusarium sp. NRRL 52700 (assembly GCA_013396095.1). Taxonomy (NCBI): domain Eukaryota; kingdom Fungi; phylum Ascomycota; class Sordariomycetes; order Hypocreales; family Nectriaceae; genus Fusarium; species Fusarium sp. NRRL 52700. The sequence goes on along the minus strand of JAAQRM010000494.1, from coordinate 35,216 downwards.
CAGCAGCGAGGTTACAAGCACCAAAGATCAACAAACGATCCCATCGGCTAACTGCCAGTCGGGTTAGTGTCTTCTAACCACGAGGCATGTCATCCGCATCACATGCAGAGTTCAAGGCATGGCTCAAATGCAATGCACATGTTCCGCTGCAGGGGTACTGCAAGACGATAGGTAAAGAATATTCAGGGCTGACTCACGAACAAACCAGCCTTCCTCTTCTTCACGTCGACTGGGCGCAGGGAGAGGTGCACCGGAGCTCTCGGTGGTAGGCAGACGGACATAGCCGCTGCCTCCTTGGAAGGGATTCAAACTCTGAAGTGAGGAGAGTAACCCGCTCTGCTGAGAGGTATTTACTGGTTCATCACGGCGACTCCAGCCGAGGGAGTTTATCGAGTCTCTGAAGGAGGAAGAAGCCATAGCAACAGGGGACCAGAGGGGCGGAAACGTAAGGGACAGGTTCAGCGATCGCGGGACAGGGACGGAGCGGCTACGTCGATCGTGCGGCGCAGGTTCAGGTTCAGGATTAGATCCAGATTCGGGCTGGAGGTCGAGCTCGTAGGTGTGATGGAGGGTGGGACGGGATTAATGCAAGCCGGCGACAAAGGCGGCCTCGTATAAAACTAATAATATAACTTGGAATAGCAACATCCACTTCCTTGGAAAATCTGGCATCATGGTTGATGTGGTCAGTCGACGAGTACCCATGATATAGAGGCAGAACCTTAAGTTAACAAGGCGGACAAAGCTGGCTGCCTACCACGATCTGTCGCCTATAGAACTTAGACCTGTCGTTGACGATGTTGCTTAACGCAAGGTGACAGTACCCTCGACAGGCACGAAGGACTGACGAGTCCTCTGAGGCTGAGGCTAGAGTGTTGGGGCCAAGGGGGTTGCAGGCGACCGCGTGTACCGCTCGAAGATGGCGAAGGTGGTAGCGATAAGAGCAAAGGCAGGTGCATGCGTGACAAAAGTCGACCGGAGTATGTTGCGTGCCAAAGAGAAGAGAATGAGGACGGTGGTCTATTGGGGCGTTTGGGGCGTTTGGGGAGGAGTGAAGTTGGTTGTTGATAGTGGAGGGCGGCACTAAGCTGGGAAGTTAATGGGTTGGGGTTGGGCGTGTGGTTCTTTCCTTGGATTGGATCCCATCGATTCCTGAAATGCCGTCCTCTCAGAAGCATTTACTGAGGTTAGGCAGCGCAGGAGATTATATGATTGGCTGTGTGGGAGTGGAAACGAGCTTGGGGGGTCTGGTGCCACCTGTGGCTCCCCCCATCTTCCTTGCATGGGCCGCCTTTGATTGATGGAAGCCTCAAGCGGACACTTTTGGCGGGGGCGGGAGGGATCATGCATGACACAGAAGCATATGGCCAGGGATGGGACGGCTTCAGAGTCAGAGCTCAGAGCTTCTGTCTGGCTCTTTCGGAACTGGGCTGGGCTTAGAGCCTTGCAGGACAGAGCTTGAGACGCACCTGGAGGATTCAGAGATCTTGAGGCTGATCATAGGCAGTTTTGCCAATGCTAAAAAAGAGCCAACCGCATATCACACATCCGCTACTTCACAAACACAGCCAAGTTCTCTTTCAGTACATGGCGTCAGAAGTCGAAACAAATCCACGTACGGAAAGGGTCCAGGCGGGAGAGGAGCGGGTGGACGGAGCGCTCCAGGTTTACTGCTACCACTTACCACTTGAGGAGCGGACCGTAGAGGGCCGGACACGATCCGTAGGGAAACTAAGACGAGAGATTGCAAGAGGAGTCTGACTGATACCATACCCTCCATGACGAATGAGCCGGCACCAAATTTCTGCCGTACATGTAACAGCAGTGAACGTGAGTGGAAAACGCTGCTAGAAACCTTTGGACTCTCAAGAATCTAAGTATACGAATGTCACCAGGCCGACAAGAGTCAAGCCTCCCCAAAGCACTCCACTCACTGATTCTCACGACAACCAGCCGCTTCGAGATATTCTGCGACAATGATGGTGGGCTTCGAGTTGGGGCGCGTGGCCAGGGAGAGAGAAGGAGGATGGGAAAGTTTCCAGCGCATGACCGAGCACAGAAGAAGAAGTTCGAGGAAGCGGAATCGATTGCATGTAGCAATTCTCGATGAGTCCTTAAAGTCCCAGACAGTAGGTTGGGCTTGGTGTCTTAAATCCCAAGTCACGTTCAGCCGGGCGCCCACACACATAGTCGCGTCCACACCCTCCCCTGTCTTTTCTATCTTGCATCAACTCTCAGATCGAGACCGGACATAGCAGAAAATAGCGGCCACCATTACCGCCAACTTTCTGGATCTATAGCCAAGTCCAATTCCAGCCTCCTCACAACTACACGGGGACCAGTGACCACGGCCTCCACGTTTGGTCCGAAATACATTATGTCAGGTGGGTGAGAGACGATAAGAGTTGTACATCTGACTTGATGGCTATGGCTAGCATTTTTAACCTATTCCTGGGAGTATAAATTAGGGGACCATGATGCCTTAGCCTCCGCTCAAGGATTGTTGATCTCATCTTGCAGCTGTGTTAGAAAGGACCTTACTCTTTAAACCGACCTTTCCGTTTATCAACAAAATCTGGGACCTGATCGTACGGAGACGGACTTTGAAGGAGTAAGCACAGCCAGCCAGAGGGGACGAAGAGAAGGACGAGCGAGAGTCGAGGTCAAGAGCAAGGCTAAGAACAGTACAAGAAGAGAAATCCACTTCATCATTCGAAACGCAGCTATCCGTTGAGTCTATTTGATCGGCGTCCACACCTACCACGTTCGTGAGAGTTAGCACCACGAGAGACGGGAGACCCTTACATTGGTGCTTGGGCTTATTCGTGTCGGATCTTTATCGACTACTAACTCACTTACACCGACCAACTACTCCCCCCTTCGACGACTAATTGTCATCTTGCACTGGACGGACCCTTGACCGACTTTATTGTCATATTGTACTTACACTTACGCCACCCTCTCTTCTAAGCCATCACCTGTTCTCCAGCTCCAGGACCCTCAGGCCTGTTCGAGGCGCCATAAACACAAGACGTCAGACCGCTTGCTCTTGAACGTCACCATCAATCAATAACGCTCATCTCGACCCAAGCTGGTATTTTATGCACGGTATCCGATCCTGCCGCGGTATTTGCGCCATCTGCCAACTTTAGCATCTCACACTTTCCATTGTCTGGACACAGATTTCGAAGTCTCACTACTAAACTTTGTCTGTGCGTTCGAATAAAGTAGAACGCATCCCAAGACAAACAGCATAGCCATTTTTCTCTTTTAACCTTCAATACTTCAATCGTGAGAGTTGCGACTGCGAGCCTTGCTCCTTAACCTCAAACTTGAGCTTCAGCGCGGCCTCACATCATCCCGAGGGCGGGTTTTAACAACTATCGCATCGCCGTACATTACGGACCTGAACCCTGCATTTCGGCGCCCCGCTGCTACTCACATCCACATCCTTCCATTTCCCGATTTGGACAACCTCCTCGACCACAGCTCAAGCAACACCAGCAACACTTCGAATACAGTTCGGGTACTTTATCCTGCTTCGTCCACTTGACTGGACTTACCATAGCATTGCCTCTCAAGATATTGTTGTATCGCCTACTCTAAGCCGCATTATCCGCCTCGGCTATCGTACCGCATCGCATCCATATAAGTCGACTGTGCAAGCTCAATAACACGGCTGCTTCCATGCCTTCTGCGCATTTGTGTGCCTCATCTATACTCGGTGAGTAGAATAATCCATTCTTCTTTTCTGTCCGGTTGCCTGGCATGCTGTACGTATGCTCTGGTCCGGTTGTTCTGCCCAGACAAGCCCCTACCAACCGCTTGGGCTTTCGTGGAAGGACGACGCATCATAGCCTCATTATCTACATCCTACCTACCAACCTAGCCCCCCTCCCCAAGGATCTTTGTCGCTTTGTTGAACAAGCCGTTTGCTTGGCTTTTCAACTTGATACTTTCCTCTTATCATTGTCGTTTTTATAGCGATTGCCCGCGGCTTTGCCCATTTATTTCATTTCCCTTCTGAATATCTTGTTGCCCTTCCTATATCCCGTCTCAACTGAGGTGCGCCGAGCTACGAGGTACAAGTGACATACCGAAACCATTGGCCCCCCCCTCTTCTGATTCGGGTGCCACACACACATCACATTTTGCGCTCTCATCGCCCAAAACCAAGACCTCCATCATCCTTCTTCCTTTAGCTGCGACTCAGACAATCATATTCCAGAACCACATTGCTGACTGGTCATCTCACCATTCCAAGAACAGCCACTAAAGCCCTGAATCTAAATAAACACTCTTCACCGCCTAGCTCAACTAGGTTTATTCTTATCCCTTCCAAGTCTGCAGCTTCATTTACGACTCAGACTCAGACAAAGAACCCCTCAACTGCTTCTCCGACCGCCGTGTCCCCCGCGCCGACCATCCCACGGAAGAGCATCTTCAGACTGCTACTAATAGTACTGGACTGGGGCTAGCACGGTACGTGCCAGACGATAGACTGGACCTTTTCGCCCGTGCGTTACAAAGTACTCCAGCCAAAGCGACTAAGCCCACTCTCTTCTCTTTTGGCTTGCGGAGTACCTGCACCCCCAGGGAGCGCCCCCAGCGCTTTAACCCCTTGTAGGTACCTGGCCCTTACCATACCTTGGGTACTTACCTAGTGAACGGACGCCTGGAGGTCCTACAACTCAGTGCCCACCATTTCAACCCCCTCCAACCCCGATCCTCCCTCCGACCCTCCGACTCACGACATTCATCTTTCCCACAATACCTTATCTGGCTTCAACTCCATCCGGGATACTTTTCGCTGCGGCGCTCGAATCATCACTCACCTGGCACTCGTTATTTATCTTTGGACTGCAGATAGCGCACACTCTGTACTCTCCAAATTCCAAACCCAGCTACAACACTCTCTGTCTGGTGAGTCAAAAGAATCCAAACCTCAAACCCCCGGCCATCCGCCCGCCATTCTCTCCTTGCTGTGACCTCCGCGGCGGTGGGCACCCCATATATGGATGCCCGCTTCCCATCGTCGAGCTGGTCTTCTTGACTTTGCATTTCCCCCGCTTTGCATTCAGCTCTGTCCTGACTTTGCTGACTCGAACTCCGAAAAGCCAGTTCAAGCTTGATCTTCGTAACTCAAACGCACCATCAACCTTAGCCGAACTGGTGAACGCCCACAATATTCCGCCACATCCCCCCTCTTGCTAGGGCAACAACATCCGACTCTTCAACCACGATACAATAACCTAACCTCTATCATCCCCGTCACAATGGCCCAGCACGGCTTCAACCAATTTGGCAACAGCCATAGTGGGGCGAGTATCGACCCCAACGATCTCGCCATGTCAGGTGGTTATTCTCCTTCATTCAACAACTTCAACTCGAGCTCTGGAAACGGCACAAACGGATTCACGAATAGCTCCGCTATGTTCGATGATGATGAGCTTTTGGATGGTCTGAATGCACCTCCTGTCACCCAGTCCGGAATCTCGGGTCAAGGCCAGGACTTTTCAGGACTAAGTATGGGTGGCTTCTCTCAGAATGCATTCTCTCATCGTAACTCGGGTCTGCAGATCGACCAGTCACATATGAACGGGTACTCAAGTACCCCCGATGGAGATCCAATTCAAAGTCCATTCAACACTGGTTTCAACACCCAGTACCGACCAATGCAAGGCCACTCACTCGGAACCTCTTTGCATTCCCCATTATCCTACAATGAATCTCCATTGGCCGGTGCCATGAATGCCGATAGCAACGATCCGAACTTCCTTAACGCTAAAGCGAGAGCCAGAATGTCCCAGCAGATGCAGCGGAAGACATCCAATAGTCGCAGCCCTATGTCGCCTATGACTCCCAAAACCGCTACTCTTCATGGAATGACAATTGGATCGCAGGAGTCTCCCGGTTTCGGCGGTCAAGCCATGAAGTCAGCCAATGGGCAGTGGCTCAACACTCCTGCTGGAAGCATCCCTGCATCTTACAATTCTGGGTACTCCTCTCCCATGCAGCCTGGCATGAATCAAATCAGCGAGGTTATGATGAAGGGTGGTACTTCGATGCCCGCGAAGCTTGGTGTCGCCTCAAACGCCGTTTCCTCTCAGGAAATGAAGAGGAAACGGCGCCGAGAGTCTCACAACCTTGTTGAACGTCGTCGACGAGATAACATCAATGAAAGGATTCAGGATCTCAGTCGACTCGTCCCCACTCACCGTCTGGAGGATGAGAAGATCCGAAAGCTTATCCAGAACGGGACACCTCTCTCTCCATCGTTGACTGGAATCGCCAGCCCTCAAGCAACGTCTGGCCTCGCCGGACCAGGAGCTCGAAGAGCCACCGGAAACACCGCAGGTAACATTACGACAGGTCTTCCTATCGAGGACAAGGACAAGGGTCCCAACAAGGGCGATATCCTTAACGGCGCCGTTAGTTGGACACGAGATCTCATGTGGATGCTCCACCTTAAACTTCAACAGCAGGAGGAGATGATGAATACTATTGCTGAACTGGGTGGGCACTTTCCCTTCGAGATGACAGAAGATGAGCGACGGATGCAGACCGAACTCATGGACGCTATAACAAAGAGTGAGAACGGTACTTTCTCTTACTCGCGAACAGCTGGATCTGGTCTGCGAGTTCCTCACCATACCGATTATCGGGGCGACTCTTTGTCAGGCGGAGGAGGCAGCCTCGATCCTGTTGCCATCAGCCCGGATGACAACCTCGACTTGAATGACACCAACCAATTTTGGCACGATCCGGATGACAACAACAGTGGCCACGCTTCAGTCAACTTCAAAGAAGAGGATGAATATGACATGGATCTTACGCAGTAACGTGAGCATTTTCTAGCCCACTTTATTCGGTTTTCTGGAGCATGTCTCCTCGAGCGCAGGCCACAACTACAGTCGCTGGGTGTCCTTTATTACTTCCTTCAGGTGTTGGCGTTTCCGGAATGTGGTACTGTCATCATTCTCATCATTGCATGTCACTATCCTCCTTGACCAAGCATTACAATGCAGGGCAGTTCAAGGGGCGTGATCTCTCGGTGTTTTGGCATTCTCTCGGTGTTGTCTTTTTTCTTTTCGGTTTGGGGTGCAGAAGGCTTGTGACTAGCCGCATTATATGGGATTACAGGGGCATGTCTGAAGTACTTTCTTGTGCTGAAGGTGTTGACACTTGCTGGGGTTGCTTCTTATTTTTCTCCTTTCGAAGGTAGGCTGGCTGTTGGTGTTGATTACTTCTTCTTTTTTTTTTCCTTTTTCAATGTTACGATACCTTGGGTCACTTTATGCATTAAGTCTAGGGCAGTCAACGAATGGATGCAAGGTCAAATCTCGAAGGTATCTATCTGGTTTAGGAATCCTCACTTCTCTCCACTCCTTCTTTCCTCCTCGCAGTCTTATACGCACAGTGCTTTTTGGTCCAAATTCTGGTAACAAGGCGAATGGAAGTAGATCGTTTACTGTACTGGAGGAGTGCTCCGACTTATTATACGTGCTGCAGTTTGGTTGCTTTTTATTGCCTAGATACCACAAGCGAGATACCTATCATTATAAATGTTTCTATCCATGACCACATCTCAACATCTGGACACGAAAACCAGGTAGCTGGCCGCAGGAATTTTAGCGAACTGGGTCACCAATGACGGGTACAGAGCAAATACTCGCTCATGGCTGTCAGTGTGTTCCATACCAGCTTCCGCTTCATGTCCTCCTGTAAAGCGATGCGTTCCAAGGCACACCGGCCATCAAAATACTTGCACATAACCTGCCAACTGTTTGCTAGTTTTTCGTCGTTGAAACGACGGGCGATGGCCGACAGGTAGCGTGATTCCTTTCCGGTAGCCTTCTTGGCATCGAGGATGATGTGAGGTGTCAAGCCTTGGAGATGCGGGTGGTCGTTTATAGAGGGATGTGCCGTTGCGACTGGGGCAGGCTTACGAGCATGTGCTGTCGCCTTTTCAGCAGCGTCGCGCTGCGCTTTGGAGGCAATCCGCTCGAGACGGGCTTTCTCTGCGGCCTGCTCGGCAACGGTGGGGACATGAGAGCCGTCAGTGCCAGAGTGACCTTCGGAAGATTCGGAGGTGCGTGGGACCGAGGTAGACGTAGAGGCATCGTCTTTGGCCTCTTTTTCTTTACTTTTGTTCGCATCTGCATCCGCGGCGGCACGGAGCTCCTCAGCTTCAATCTCGTACTCGACCTCGTACATGATTTCAGGCCAGACGACGACATAGGCAAACGTACAGAGTTGGGTCACCCAACCGCGGCGCATGAGCCAGGAAAGCATAAGAAGATAGGTCGGGCGGTGAGCTTTGCTAGGCGAAAACTGCTTGTATGGACGAGGTGCTTGAGAGAGCTCAGCGAGAAAGTTCGGGAGTGGTGGAGCTAGGGGGAATGCTCTCTGCCATTCTAAAGTGTCGAGAGGAAGACGGGATAGGTCGCTATTGGGCGATAATATATATTGATCCTTGGCGTGCAGGGGAGGGATGGCAATGGCACGACGCCAAAATATAAAATGTTGAGCATATTTTCGCACTTGACCTAGAGTCAAGATGTTGCTTTGACCAACTTGGTAGAATCTATAGACATCTTGAGCTAAGTGTAGGGCCGTCGTCAGATGTAGCGAGTTACATACGATTGTGTTGGCTTTGACAGCCGTACAAATTCAACCATCGAGGCTGTAGTTGGGTCTGGATCAGCCTGGAGCTCGGCGATGATTTTCTTTTCATCGTCAGTGAGTAGTAGAGCAAAGTTGCGATCAAGAAAGCCAGGCTCCTCGAGGGCATCTTGACTGATGAAGGTGTTCGCGGTCGTGAGCCAAAGGCCGCGCTGGGTCCCCTCTTCGCCCTGAGGGAGGTCATCGATGTAGAAAGGAATAGGAATCTGAACCGAGGGGGTCAGAGAGCCAGCTGCAGTATCGAGATGCAGAGCAGCGATCTTGTTTTGAGACACTGCCTCATATATATCGTGCATGGCAGCGGCCAGTGATGAGCTCTGAAGTATTTCTTTCCAAAGAACACTCATTCGTTTCCCTGATCAATGTTTAATTGTGAGTGGTTTGACAAAATTTTGAACAAAACATACGCTCCTCTCGCGCCTTATCTTTGGCGACAAGTATTCGTTTTGACTCTTTCCACACAAACTCGCTATGTTGCTGGCTGTATTTGAAGGCCTTGCTGACCTTCTTTATAATGTGGTCGTATATGGATTCAACAACATCTTTAACCTCGTTACTGCTAGGGTTAAGGATGAAGACGAGGTTAAACATGGTCATGGAACTGCGTTTCTCATCGTCCTTGTCCTTGTCCTTACCGTCTTCCTTCTTGCCGTCCTTTTCCTCTACGGATTGCTCAGGCGCCTTTCCTGCAGACGGAGGGTCGACCTCATGAGGCGCTGGTTGTTCTTCGTTGTAGGCAGAGCGCTTAGATGCCTTCTTCGGCTTCTTCCACCTGCCATTCGCGGGGACATAGATAGGGTAAGATACACAATATAGTGGATCTAATGAGAGTTGAAAGAGTTTCTTGTGATAGGGGCGGGCGGGAGTCAGAATGCCCGCAAGATCGCGAGCAGGGAAGCCTGCAACACGTTCCCATGGAACGATCTGAGATCCAGATTCAGTAAAAGAGTGCTCGTCTGCGTTGCGTCCCTGCTTAGGGAGAGGTACGTCGTCAGCAACGTCCGAGAAGCTCTGCTGCGACAGCCGTTCAAGAAGAATATCCTCAAGCTCGGCACCTGTTGAAGAACTTGACTTGGAATGAGGTTCAATGTTTGCGGGGTAGTGAAACACAAACGCTGGGCCATCGCGAGAGCGATTGACTACAAGAGCAACGGCGAGGAAATTGTCGCTAGTAACTCTCGGCACAGCCATAGTGACGGGTTTCACATAATAAGACTGAGCTCAGGGAAAGTAGCTCATGGTTGTCACATGAAGTGGTAACTTTGAACGAGTTGTATGTAGGCACCTATTTCAGACGTGGTTTGTCGCGATTAACCAACCCTGTCCGATGAACTACCTAAAGTACGCCTCAGTTGCTTTGGAGAGATGAGCCTCATGGGCGCCACACATTCACAAATAGAGGGGGAGGGTCACACGCACGGGCATCAGGGATGAGCGAGGTATGAGGTGGGGATTTCAAATGAGGCTCATGACATCCATACCTACTACCGTCCTTACCCTAAAGTACCCTAGCCTGAGGTACGGACAATTCATGTGGCGTCTGGGTTCTTGGTAAGGTAGAGAGGCGGAAGGGAAGGGATGGGAAGCACAGGGAAGCGAATGAATACTAGCATAACGTCCTTCGTTAATGATCGAGCTGCTTCTTTGTCACAGACGTAACTGTACCTTGCGTAAGTGGTGACCAATGAGGGAGGTCCTTTTGGCTGGCACCGTAAGGGATTAAGCAACGTAAAAAAGACCCATGTTGTTTAGCGTACCTATATTAATAAATACCTAGTAGCCTGTTAGATTTGACAAGTCGGTGTGCAGAATAGGCAATTGGCAATAAAACAGGGGCCAAGAGAAAAACTCGACGGACCAGTTCCTCTCAATCGCAGTAAGCAGTATCAATTTATGCCGACTCATGAAACGACAGTTGGACTGATTTGGATTGCGTCGTGTTTCTATGAAAGAGGCAGTGTTACTCGCGTATCAGTGGCGAGAAATCATTATGGTTCCCGCATAAGAAAAAAAAGAAGAAGAAGAAAAAGACCCAACTGCATTCCCAACACAATTTACTGCTCATTTCCCTTTTACTTATTATCATCTCTCCCCCCTTCCCCAATATCTATTGACCGGCTACATTCTTGTTGGCTCTTTTCTTTCAAACAGAAGCACTACTTTAGTGGGAAGTCGGGTCAATTCTAGTACCACAGGGCACGGAGGATAACACAACCACCTGAACATGTGATCCCAGGCCCAACTACTACCCGTACCTAATGTAGACACAATATTTTTTTTATCCCTTTCCATCGTATACTGTGTAATAGTGGTTGAGGCTCGTCTTTTAGACTCTCTCGTTTTTTAAACAGCTTCTTTCAGCCAAAGGATCCAAGACGTCGTTCCTAAATTATCACACAGTACCCATTCAAACCATTAAATCCACACTGAATCCCGATATTTCTCCCACTGCATCCATGCATCTAGGCTTCACATTCATATCCACATCCACCTAACGAGTGACACGCGACAAATCCTTCCCTCGTATCTAAAAAGTCCCAGGCTGCAGCGGAAAACGGCACTCTCTTCCTTTTCATAAGGTCTAGGCCATCTCTCTGACTGGCCCACGCCCACAAAAGCAACAGCCAGCACCAACACCGCTCCGTCCCGTCTGCCTTAGCTTTATTACTATTTCTACACGAGGTCCCTAAATTTTGCCGGCTTCCGTTCGACTGGAAAGGTAACAGGTCGTGTGCTTTCCCTTCCATTCTATTATCTACCTATATCGCCCTCTGCTTGTATCGCCACCGTATCCTACTGTTTCTCCCTCCGTCATCAACACCATCTTATATTCCGTCCTCGCCGACCCCTCCGCTTCCCGGCCGTCCCCCTCCTTGAGCCTCCGGTACCCCTTTCTCCACCGTCTTACGGTACGACCTGCCTACTGCCACCGTCGCCGGCGCCGCTTTATCCTGGACCGCCCCCGGATTCATGCCCCTGAACACTTAAAACAAATCTATCTGACTTTGGGGTTTTCTTCTTCTTCAACCTCCAACCTGATCTTTTCAGCCTCGATATTCGGACTCGCTTGTCCGCAAACAAAATCAAATCCGGCAACTCTCCCACCCACGGACATCTTGACATACCTCTCCTAATTTTTCTGGCCCATCAATTAGTTGGACCCCGCCATCTCTCTCTCTCCCCTCTCTCAACCGTCGTCCCCCCTCCTCAGCGCATACCCTCACCTCCTTATCCTTCAACCATCGCTGCACGCGTGTGACCATGACAGCATCACCAACCAATCTCGATTTTGGCCATGTGCCCTTCTTGGACTTGGCTTACGACAACAATGAATCACAGGACTCGGCTCGAAAACTCATCCTGACACTCATGCCAGACTGGGCGAGCCAAGACTCAAACGTTGAATTTGTGCGTTTTACTGATGGCATCACCAATACTCTGCTAAAAGCCGTCAACCACCGTCCTGGCATGTCCAAGCTTGATGTTGACAGGGATGCTATCCTACTCCGAGCCTACGGTCATGGGACGGCCGTTCTCATTGACCGTGAACGTGAGGCTGAGAACCATGAGCTGCTCATGAGATATGGTCTTGCTACTCAGTTGCTTGCCCGTTTCAAGAATGGCATGATGTACCGTTATATCCTGGGTAAACCTGCACGTGCCCAGGATCTTCGTGAACCTCTAATACTGTCTGCCATCGCTCGTCGTCTTGCACACTGGCACGCAACTGTACCTTGCTTGCCGGACCCCAATCATAGTCGGGACGATAGGCATGTAAATGGCCAGACCAAACTCAATGGACTTGTCAGTGGTAACACCGGCACCAATGGTGATGGCCAGACCAAGGGGAATATCAACGGTATTATGAACGAAAACTACAAGTCTCGCCAAGAACAGATTGATAATACAGCCCCTGGAAAAGCTCCGCCTAATATGTGGACAACCATGCAGAAATGGATCTTCGCCTTGCCCACTGATACGGACGCTCAGCGGCAGAGGCAAGCACTGCTGCAGGCAGAGCTGAAAGAGATGGTCCAGAAACTGAGCCAGCGGCCTGGCCTGGGCAAGAACGGGGTACGTTCATAACCACACAGTTACCTAGTGGAAATTGTTAACCCATGTGCGTAGCTTGTATTTGCGCACTGCGACCTTCTGTGTGCCAACGTTATCATCCACGAAGACGATGAGGCGGCCCCTACCGTCGATTTCATCGATTACGAGTATGCTACACCATCGCCTGCGGCTTTTGACGTGGCGAACCACTTTGCGGAGTGGGCAGGGTATGACTGTGACTACTCGGCTGTACCCAGACAGGATCAACGACTTGCATTTGTGAGGGAGTACATCAAATCTTACTTTTCCTTAACCCACGAGCAGGTCGATGAAGAGGATGAGGTTCGAAAACTCATGACCGAGGTCGATGCGTACCGAGGAGTGCCAGGATTTTACTGGGGTATCTGGTCCCAAATTCAAGCCGTCATTTCCAAAATTGACTTTGACTATGCTCAATATGCTGAACTGCGATTGAGTGAATACTGGGCATACAAGGGCGAGGAGGACGGCAGCCGAAAAGCTTCAGGCCAAGAAATGCCACTGAGGGAAAAGACTTGGTGGCGCACCGAGTAGGTAAATCCACAGACATTCACCTGAGCATGGCATAGCGGCAATTGAAGCAGGGACTGGAGCAAGTGACATTATACTCTGTATTAATTGTCAATCAGTAAGCGAGAGCGAGATTTCCTCTGCGGCTACAGTGGGCGGGGAAACGATTAAAAACGTGCCGGAAATGGGAACGGACACAACGAGCAACGACAGTTACAAGGAAGCCGTTTTTGCCCTTGTTTCTTTTTGGATCCAGGTCTGGCTTCTCAGAACCGACGGCTTTGTCGTTTCCGTTCTTGGCTTTTCCCAGGACCCCTCTTCCCACGTTCCATGGACGCTCTCTGCTACGTACATGACGAACAGCCAACCAGCCTCGTCCATTCCTAGGGCTGGGCGCCATCCCATTATATTGATTTGATTTTCTTCGTTTTCTTTTCTTGTTTTATGTCATTGTTGCGTCTTCTTGCAATGCTATGACCATACAAAGAAAGCTCAACAGCGGATATGATTGCATCAAGGGATAAAGCCATTCAACATGAGCGATAGTTACTGCAACCAGAGGAGTAGACAGGTCATAAATGAGTTGTCTCTTCCGCATGCCTAGCTATGATAATTGAACCTGGAGTAGATGGGTCCTTTTAATACAGATATGGACATTCTCACATACAATACTTCATTGAGAACACGACCGCATATCTACGGGAGAGAAAAATCAAGGTCCGCCAATATGACGCCTTATTGATACTCGGCATCAACATACGATTTCATCGTGCTCTTCCTCATTACCGAGACATTTCGGACTGGTCAATTTACTTGAATGTTATTACTTAGGCTGACAAGAAAGGCGGGCATTGTCCAACCACATGTAGCTACACTCTCATAGGCCAGAACCCGAGGGACAGGTGCATCACCAGAAGCAGCATCTTGCGTTCATCACACGCGCTGAGCCAACCGGGGTGATGTCCCAACATGGCTAGAAGAGGAGGGCGGGCGGCTGTCTACAGTAGGTACATGTCTTGGTTCATTCAGGTAACAGTGGCAAGGTATAACTGGATGGTGTGGCGTATGGGACAAGCAGACCAGTAGACGTGGCTGGCATTGGAGATGAAAGATAAAGATGAGAACCATGAGACTTTTTGGAGCACGGTAGGGTCCGACGACGTACATAATGTCACATCAAGCCTGGGGCATTTGGATGTTTGCCGCTGAGCTGGGAACATGGTCTTGTAATACCTACCAGGCTAGGGAAGGCAATAAAAATTAGGACCTCGATCCCAGATGATGAATTATATGTACTTGGGTGAGTTAATAACACTACATACCTTTCGCTTAGGAGAATCTTTGATGAGTTTATTTTGGCATTCTTTGTCAAACTCTGAGGTTTCCTAACCCCCCTGCGCGAGGCCAGGGTATCGTTTATTAGTAACTTTCACAAACTTGCCTGGTGGGGGGGACCGTTTTCTGATTCCTTTACTTACCATACCTAGGTCCATACTTAGCATACGACATGTCTGGTTGCAGGTTTTCCTGGAAATTGAGGTCATCGAGATGAAGAACAAAATTAAATATGAACACTTGCTCCGTCGAGTGCCAGGAATAGTCTGGCTTCAAGAGCTTGATCATAATCCATGTTTGGCGAATGTAGGCCCAGCTGGGGGGGGACAAGGCAAAGTGTGGTAATAAGATAAGGTGGTGCAGGTCTTTCTCCAGAAACCCAGCTCGCAATTTAGGAATTAATTACCTCGATGGCCCTGCCTCATGCTAAGGTAAATGTCGCATAAATTCAGACATGGGCTGCCCTTTTAGCCTCGAACACCAACGAGATGAAGGGTCGACCAGGGTTGTTTCCAAAACTCGTGGCTTTACAACGGACGGTTGAAGAAGCGGGGATGCTTGGGCGCTGTTGCCCTGTGGCTTCTTTCCCTTTGCCTACCTTCCATTCTTTCCTTCATACCTAAGGTACCTACCTACCTGGCCAAATAAAAACCAGGAAGCTTAAGCAGAGAACCACAGGTAAAGTGTCCCTTTATTTTCCCTAGTCTATTTAGGTACCTTACTTGTAAAGATTCATCCTTAAAACAAGATGAAAATAGAGAAGTGATAAGAAGACTATTCTAAACAGTTTACCTTTTGCAGTAGCCTCTATAAAGTCTTGCTTGCATCAGGCATAACTTAGGTATCTAGCAACCCTAGTCTTTACCCAAACTTCTATTCCCTGATTTTCTTTTTTTTCTGCCCTGTCTGGCTCATGCCTTCTACTTACCTTCGATTGAATGTGCACCTGTGCTACGTGCGTGGCCGCTAAACACTAACATCCTTGCATCTGCCTAAGAACCGTTGATGTGGGCGGTCCAGGGGTTCCAGAAGCCGCTTCTTCTATTGGCTCCTTCTCTGGTTTCAAAACTTTGAGTTCCAGTCGGGAAGGAGCATGGTCCATTTTGTCGCCATCCAGCATCCACATCAACATGGGTTTCGACATCCACAATTTTCTTCCACACCCACAATCCCGTCCCGTCTTCCGTTGTCGGGTTGTCAGTGACACTGCACGCTCTTAGCTCATGTTCACAAGCTTACCGACTTTTATTATCAACCTAGGTACCTAGGTCAGTCATACTCTTTGACTTGGGGAAGAGTGTGGATAGCAAAAATGCCTGAAGAGAAATTCCTGCCTGCATGCCAACCTACCACCAACTCCGGCTCACAAGAGGAATGGATGACCAGGCCCCTCCGGTTCTGACTTCTGACAGTCTCCAAAAGAGCTTGGACCAGGCCCAGGGTACCTGAGCTACCCAGCTTTTGCAGTACCAGGCGACTACACCTCACTAGGTACGGAGTATCTCCATCTCACTTACCCTCCTAGCTTCCTTCATTGCCATGGGATTGGGTAAATTGTCCCGGCTATACTAAACTTTACTACCCAGGATATGGTAATAGCATGACGCCTCAGCCATGGTTTCCAGACTCTCAGCTTCACAATGTCATCTCGGCAAAGACAGATAAAAACGCTTGATCAATGCTTCCCAAGGCCGCTCAAATTTCCGCTGATCTCGCAAGGTCGTAGTCGATCACTCATATACAGGGAAAACCGTGTCTTTGGAGACAGATAAAGACGGACACGCTACCAATTTTCAGTACAGCAAGCAGCATAGTCCTATACATACAGGTGCCTCCAGCACAACACCTCCATTTACAGTAGCGTCGACAACAGGGACGAACATGGGTTGACCTCCTCAGGTGCTGCTGGCCTTTTGCTCGTCAACTACATATCTTCTCCGCTTTATCACTTTGGTCCTTCGATCATCTCATTTCTGGCTCTGAACCAGATTAGACTAGACAACCCCGAGGGTTTCGGTCGGAACTTTTAGGCGCTTTCGCCACACCATCCTAGCAATCTCTCTCCCTTGGACAATCTCAAACCCAGCCAAGCCCGGCCGAGAGCAAAGCAGTGGGAGCTACCTTGAGTTTGGGAACTGGTCAAGTAGCCTCTCCAAACGTCCTCTTGTTCTTACAGTACCGCCAGGAAAATCACCAGCCCCACTGAATCTTCTCAGCCAAAGAATTAAACGTAATGGAGGGTCAAGCGCGTGTACTGAAGCTGTCCACGTTGCGGCGAGACATGGCGGACATGGCGCTGCGATTCGAATGTGAACAGAAACAATATCAAACAAAAGACAGTACCAACGCTAAGGATCGGCCAACATGCACATGCACAGCCCACGATGACAAGCGTGGGCGAAGCCACAGCAACGGCTTGAGCTACGCCCACGTTTTCTCAGTTCCTGCAGCCTTTCTACTATATCCGTAATAAACAATGGCTCTCGAGAAATGTAACTGGCGGTACCAAAGCCAGGTGGCCAGACAGACATACTGTGCTCAGCTCTTAACATTCTCGTCGATTGACGCTCCTCCCGCTCGATAACCGTTCTACCTGGGAGGCTTGGCCACCTTCCATGACAGGGTTATGACCGAGAAGGGGCTACTACCCCGACAAGGCTACCATGACAAGGTCACCGTGATGGAGCATGCGGACGAGGGGGCGAGCTGGGCCAGCAGGGCGAACGGGACGAACAGCTCGCGCAGGGTTGTGGTGCTGGAATCGCTCTCATGCCTGGACTCGTGGCTATTGCTAGGACCCGGTTGGTGGGTGGTTCCCCGCTGTCTGTCATTGGGATCATGGGCTGGGATACCTCCATTGATACTGACATGCCAATATTCGCACTGAGTTATCAGCGCCTTTCAACTGGTCACATACCGTGCCAACATGGGCTGAGAAGCACGGCGCTTTCTCACCCTGCCGCCCAGTCTTCAGTTGAGAAGCTCTCCTGTAATCAACTGAGTTCGACAGCGAATACAAAGCGTTGTACCCTGCGGCGCCCCTGCAATCCGCGCTTTATACCTGGCTCATTGAGGGCTCCAGGCGGATCCAGGCCTAGAGACCGCACCGCACCGTTGTCGGCACTATCTCCAAATCTGCCGTGACGGGGGAGCTATGCCCCACCTTGCTCACTCTTTGCCCTCACTCCCTCGCTGTGCCTCACACATGGCCGGGGCCTTGGGGGGTGAGGGCCCAGCACAATGCAATGTCGTGCGCTCGTGCCCTCTGATAAATCTTGGCTCGTTCATTCGTCTTGATTTCTAACATCTCCACGAGAGCCTCCGGATCGATTTTTGATATTGCCCGTCCGGGGGTGCTCATGCTCTCGCCTTGTTAATTATTCCTTCTAATCCTCTCAGTCTCTTGGTTCGGGCGACGACTGCCCACCTTCTGTTGTGTACCACCGACAAATGGCCACTGGCAGATGCGAACAGTAACCCGCCAGCGAGCCCCCCGGAAAGACGACCAGTCATGATCAGCAGCTCAAGCCCATTCAACAGGAACTCATAGAAAAGTCGACTCTGGACGAGATGAGATGATCTGGTACAGAGATGAGCCGGGATGACTACACTCCACGGGGCCTATCCGACCCGGAGTCCCATCTTGATCTTGCCGGCCAACGTCAGCGACCTCAGGTTGATACAGGCACTGGGTCGGAGGCAGTTGCACCGTCACCAAATCATCAAGGTCGACATGTTACTCTCAATGCCATTGTCGAGGCTGATATGCTGCGGCACAAACTTCGTGCTCTTGAAAATCTTGTCGAACGTTACGGTACGCTCTGTTCTGCTTTTCATTACTTTGAAGCGCTGTCACCAAGATTTTTATCTTCCACAGTCTGTGGCGAATATACCGAGTCATATCTAATTCTCACTTTTGTAGGCATTTCATCACACATCCCCTCTCTTTCTGAAGCTGAAGAGGCCCGAGCTCTCCAGTACCGTTGTGAATGCCTCGAAGCTGCATGTAAGCAACAGAGTAAGTGAAGAACCTCGCTGTGCACGGTCTATCTTGCAACTTCCCGTAGAGTATCTGATATGGGTAGAACTAACAGTATAGACATGGACGTTGTCCGCGCTTTAAAAGGCTCTTCTCCATTTCCACCACCTCAAGAATATACATCATGGCTCGATCATCATTTTGCGCATCATGATCGAGTAACACACTCTTTCCCCTCAACGGCTTCTACTTCTATTACCAACTTTTCGAGAGCACCCTTGAAGTGTTGGGACGAACAATGTATCCACTATGTCTATGGATTCTCGACGCATCTGGAACGGGACAACCACCTTCGACTGCACTTGGCGAAGAATGCAGGCGAATCTGGATCATTTGCGCCAGCCCAGAGCTCTTCGAATGTTTCCGAAATACCAGAGACAGGCAGCGGTGCTCTGCCTCGGGACCGGTTGCCGCCTATTCAGCCTCCAACCACACTTGTAACGACTAATCTTCCTCCTCTACCATTCCCGACACCCTCAACCGCCTCCACAGCGACAACAAGAAGGGACCACAGTTCAAGCTTCTCTTTCTCGGACCCCAAAACTGCTCTGCCAAGAAGCGGCGAGGAAACCTCATCTGACCCACAGCTGCCTCCTCTTAAAAGAGCTCGCGTCGGACACGATCGTCTGAAGTCAATAGGGGAGTTGAAGCTACTCCACAACAATGACCCGTGTCTTCGATGTCGAGCTTCGAACAGACCTGTAGGTCACACCATGATCTGCTGGGTGACCGCAAATGCTTACCATTCTAGTGTGATGCAAACAACCCATGTTCCCGATGTTCGGGGATGCCGTCATTCGAGTCCGAGGCTCATTGGAGCATCTTGGGATGTTATCGTGGATCTGTGACCTCTCTTGTTGATGTTTTGCTTCAAGGTACCGGCCGTTCTTGGTCCAGCCTTCCGCTTTAGCTGACCCTTGATAGGATCGTTCGCCTGGTCACAACCTCAAACACCGCTGACACCCTCTTATCCTCGGCGAGGGAGCATCAACGATCAAATACTTGCCCAGAACCCCACTTTGTCGGCCGTAAAAAGGCCTGCCTGGAGGCTTGATTTTCAGGATACTTTTTGGTGGCAGGATGGAGAGCCTGGCCTTGATGAGCGTATTAACCAGCCTCTAGGTCCTGGGTACCACGATCAAGGGACAGCGCCACCTGTCCTGCAGCTCATTGCGTCTAGCCCAAGTTTCCGGGGTGCTGCCTTTGATCTTCTGGAGCTGCTGATTGCCAGCGGCCAACTGTCGATGTCCCGGGAGGAGGAACAAGCGACACATCCCTCGCTTTTTCGCGTGAAGCAACTCTTGCGCGAAATCATATTTTACGATGCTTCTCAACCGAGTCAGTTACTCCGGAGCGAGGGCACCTTTCTTCCGCGCACGCCTGTTGATCGTCGCCCGTCTACCGAGCGCAACGTTTCCTTGAGGGAGTGCACACGACGGTACTTGATCTCTCTGGATCTCGCGGCTTCTATTTTACCTACTATGGGCCTGAGGCAATGGTTAGGGGTCTTCATTTCGATCTGCATCTTTAGTGCTGTCAACACCATATTGGTTGACATTGCCTTGTCGTTTCAAGGCAGCGATCCATCGCAGGCCAGCACAACACCCACGGAACGACCTGACCAAGTCATTCGAAGTGTCTACCAAGCTTTGGTCTCTCTGTTCGCCGCTTCAAACGATCCTTTGTCTAATTTGTCCGAGCTCGAAGACCCCATTGCCCGTAACATTGCAAGAATAATCCGTCGAGATCAGTGGCCACCGCGGCATTTATTCTCGAGCTTTGATTTTCTTATGAATCTCGGTATGGGGGAAATCCCTAATGCTGGCTTCAACGGCTTTGTCTCGCCCAGAAGGCAATCATTAGATTTGAGGGGCTCGAGAGGTTTTCCCACAGCACAACCAGATAGTACGGCAAGACAGCTTTACATGAAATCTACACCATCCCTTACTTCGGCAGGTCCATCGTCGCAACACATACCTTCTGGCTCGCGGTCGGATTTTCCTTTGCCCGGTCAGTTCTCATTGACAGGTGATGTTGGAGGACGCACCCGCAGGCATACGATAGGTGACGATGTGTCACCACATCTAGAATCCCGGCGACTTTCGGGTGAACCAATCTCTCCGTCAAGACTAAAACCACCTTCTCGTCGAACTTCTTTACGCCGCGTGTACTGCGACAAGTGTAATGAGCATCCAGATGGCTTCCGTGGTGACCACGAGTTGCGCCGCCATATTGATGCCAAACATTCGGCCACGGTTAAGCGATGGGTTTGCAAAGAACCCAAGAACCAAATGCCTTCTGCCCCACAACCAGTCATTCCATTGTCAAGATGCAAAGCATGCTTGGCACAAAAGCGCTATGGCGCATATTATAACGCTGCTGCACACCTCCGCCGTGCACACTTTCGACCTCATCGAGTGGGTAAAGCTAGTGGTGACTGGCCATCCATGAGTATCTTGAAGGACTGGATGCGAGAAGTGCGCCAATCGGTCGATGTTCCGGAAGAGCATATCTCCAGCGGGGAAGACGACATGGATGAGTATCCAACACCCGCTGACTACAGAGATCCGATACCACAACAAGTACCCGCGATTCCTGATGCATTACCAGCAATTTCTGCCTTAGGTCCATTACTTTCGTCGAGTTCTATCGAACCATCAATACCAATCGAACGAGCAAGTCCGTCTCGAAGGCCTACTGAAAACCGCACCCGGTGCCCTCATCCGGACTGTGGTCGTGAGTTTCGTGACCTGGCTTCTCACATGCTCACACACCAAGAAGAGCGGCCTGAAAAATGCCCTATTGTAACATGCGAGTACCACACGAAAGGATTCGCGCGCAAGTACGACAAGAATCGCCACGCTCTTACTCATTATCGTGGGACGATGGTATGCCCATTCTGTCCTGGCGTTGGCAGCCCCTTCGAAAAAGTCTTTACTCGTGCCGATGTCTTCAAACGGCACCTAACTGCTGCCCACCAAGTTGACCAGACAGGCCATAGTAGCGGCCACCGGCTACCAGGGGGCGATGATCCTGTAGGCACGAAAGCAAGGTGCTCCATATGCAAGAACGGTTTTGGTACTGCGCAAGACTTCTATGAACATCTAGATGACTGTGTGCTTGGCGTAATTGTACCAACTACAAATACATCAAGTCAGCCAACCCGGCTGCAAGGATCTTCCCAATAACATTTGACCGCAAAATGGGTTGTATAATTGACAGGACTCCTACGATGTCCGATGAAAACTGAACGAACGAGACGGCTGGGATTATATTGAACGATAGGGGCAGTGAAGCGATTCTTCATTCTTCATCTACTACTACTACTTCTTTTCCGCTCTCCCTTCTTCCCTTTTGTTGTTTTAAGCATCATTAAGAGTATGTGCCTGGTGCACCGCCGGAATAAGTTTCGATTCTAGATACCACCAAGAGTTATGGCGGCATTGGTCGCATTTTTGTTTTACTATCAGCATATCCTTTGATCAGGCATTATATCTTTATATTTATATTTTAGTCCAGTACGCAACTTGGAGTTGCAACTGGCACATTATCGCTACAGATCACCAAACATCTTTGATCATTGGCCAGACGAGATATGAGATACGTACTGTGAAAGCCCAAGTCTGGGCTAGTATATGATTCATTTGACTCCTCCCTCTTAAACATGCATCATAAGAATACTCTTGGATGTATCAAAGTGACATGCGCGAGCTTTTAGATTTCGAAACCAGGAACGACTAACTAGTGATGTATTGAACCCAGACGCCAAGATCATGCTATAAATCGCTGACTGCTACAGAATAAAATGTGTCTGACGCGATGATTACCTACGAATACGACCATGCTCAGACATGATCACTTCGAAACAGAATCATCAGACGGTACAGCCGTCTTCTCATTAATTGGGTCAACCATGAGAGACTCGTCGCGACGACCAATGTGCTTGGGGCTAGAGCGCTTGAAGAATTCGTGAATCTCTGGCGAGAATTCGCCGTCATCGGGCATGGCACCTTCAGTCTCCTTGGGACCGCGGCTGGCCTGGACAAGCTCCCATTCGGTACGCATATCCTGGACCTTGGCCCGCCAGTCAGCCTCGGGGTCGTAACTCTTGCCGAGACCTCGAAAGCGCTCCCACAGAGACAAATGAGTAGGGTTGACAGCGACACCGTGGTACTCACTCTCCTTGCCATCCCGAATATAGTACCAGCGGCGCTCCTGCTCCTTAAGATCAAGACCGGTAGTGTCAGGAAGGAAGATCCATGTCAGAAGCATGCCAGCGAGACCGAACCATGGGACGACGTAGAATTTAGTCTGGTCATCAATGTAGTTGTAGAGAACGGAAGCGAGAAGAGCGCCCGATTTGCCGATACAGGCGGAGAAGCCGTGTGCAGTAGCACGGATGGGCGTGGGGAATACCTCACCAGCCACGAGGAAGGTGACCGAGTTGGGACCGAACTGGTTAAAGAAGGACGAGATGAAGTACATAGCCTGGAAAGAATGGATTCCCGCAGGACTGGTGTAGTAGTCGAACTTGAAGGCCGGGATAATGAACATCAAGAAGCACATGAAGAAGCCCACTTGCTGCATCATCTTCCGACCGTACATCTTGTTATCGATGAGAAGAGATGCGAGATAGTAGCCGGCTAGGGAAACGGTGATATTGACAAGGTTCCAGGTCCAAGTAGTGAAGATGGACTTGCTGTCAGGAGAGATGACCTTGATGAATTGACCTTGGAAAAGCTTGTTGCCGTAGAAGAAGACATCGTTGCAGAACCAAGTACCAGCAGTAGCAAAGAGACGTCCACCGAAGTTGGTAAAACAGTGGCGAAGAGCATTCACGTCATAGCCAGTGACGTTGGAGCGCTTCTTTGCCTCAGCGAGCTGCTTACCAGCGCTGCGCATTCGGTAAGTACGATAGTAGAGGAGCCAGAGCGTACCGATGGCAGGGAATGCAAAGGACAGTCGGAAAGTATACTGGGCAGCCGACTTGCTGTAGGGAGGCGAACTCTTGCCGTTGTTGAAGATGGCGAGCAGAACAATGAGGATGACTTGGTTCACGAACTGGCCCCAGCCCTGCATGAGGAAAGCCGTGGTGACACGGCGACCTCGGTGCAGACGATCTTCACGAGTCGAGATCCTTCCACCGGAAGAAACACCTTCAAGAGAAGAAGTTGCTGTAATGGGGTACTCGCCACCGACGCCGAAACCGTAAAAGAACAGAGACCAGGCATAACAGATAACCCAGCCTTGAAGGGTAAGACCCCACGAGGCAGTGAGCATGAGCAGACCGACAAACATAATGGCAGCATCCTGAATGAGGCCCCATCGGCGACCGACCCAATCTCCCATAACCTACGGACAGTCAGTACAAGAGATTCTACCATACACAGTAATAACAGAAGGGCCAGGAAGAACTTACACCAACAACAGCCTGACCAACCATGATGCCAATAATTTCGAGGTATGTCACGGAGGCAATCCAATTGTGAGAGCAGGTCGTGGGTTCCTTGCCCCAGCAATCAGGCCAGACGGCTTTGAAGAGAGGTTCAAGGTTGCCAATGGAGAAAAGGACATAACCCTCCAGACCAAGACCGGCGCCAGGAATGACAGCATGGCGGAAATACCATGAGAAAGGTGATAGAGGGTCCTCCTTGAACATAGACCAAGCAGTCTTAGCCTCCTCCCTGGCAGCATCGTTGTCGACCTTTGCAACGAAGCGATAACGCTGAGCCAGTGGCAGATCAGCCCAGTAGACACCGTCCTCAGTGTAGGAGTCGTCTGGGCGGGTTACATGGCTGAAGATGCGACGCTCATCAGCAGTAGCATAGGCAATAGGCTCATCTGAGATGTGCTCAGAATCGCTGTCTGCAGGACCGTGCGGGACAGGGATCTCGCCTGGGATTGTAGATTCATGATGGTGATGCCTGTGAACCATTTTAAGAGAAGGCGGTTGGAGCCTCGGGTTGAGATCCAGGTGTGGTGGTGAAGGTGGCTTGATTCAACGAGATCCGGCAATTGTGTACGGGGGTTTGTTGTTCAGAGGAGGCAGGAAGAACTAGGTGGAACAAGATGTATAGTCCATGCGCAAAGCGAAAATGCTTAACCACCAACGGGAGAGAGCAGTCTTATACAGGAGGATTGCCGAGGGCCCGCGTTGGATTGGATCGGGGGCAATTAAGGAATTCAAGACTTGGAATTGCCTTGTCTTGGCTCTGGAAAGAAAAGGGAATCCAACGGCTTCCAAGGGGCGAGGAAGGGCAGTATTTGAACTACATCACGACCGAGATAGCAGCAACAAGAGCTCGGATATTCAAGACGAGTGTGACGGGCATCTTGAAGAAGCAGCAGCCAGTAAGAAGACGTAAATTAACCTCGTGGGAGAACGTGTGGACGAAAGTCGATCTCTGGGGTCAAATTGGGAGGGTGTGCAGCATAGGATAGCTCCCGTGTCCCGTTCCTTGACCGAAAGCAACTGTCGCCGCCTCGTCCTCGCCTCAGGGACCAGAGCCAGAGCCAGAGCCAGAGCTTGAGCTTTGCGGCAATGTACCGTACCAACGTATGCGTGGGAGCTGTTGAAACAGAGAAGGAAAAGCGGGTTACAGGTTT
Source organism: Fusarium sp. NRRL 52700 (assembly GCA_013396095.1). NCBI lineage: Eukaryota > Fungi > Ascomycota > Sordariomycetes > Hypocreales > Nectriaceae > Fusarium > Fusarium sp. NRRL 52700. The sequence continues at coordinate 9,949 of JAAQRM010000494.1, read as the reverse complement.
AGCTCTAGAACTACTAATGTAAGAAACACACAGGGGTGGGTGGATAGGTGACATGGCATTGGGTGGGCAATGCATGATGAGATCCGCCGCCGGTTGGGTCATGTCCTTATCCATCAGAAGCCGAGAGATCCAGGCCAGATCCCGAGCCACGGACAGCCGATTCCATTGTTATAGATACCTTGGATATGCGCATCGAATCCAATGTTATTGGCGTCCGAGAGCGCACAATGCAGCGCGACAGCAGGGGATTGGGCATTGCCAATCCCAAAGTGAATATTGATGACGATGCTAAAAGCAATGACGTCGTTAACGATTTACATAGACTAAGGTGCCATACTGTACCGATTGATGGATGGATGCGGCTGAGGCTTGAAGAGAAGCACGTTTATTGACACGGAAGCGTAACAGGCTGGAGGTTGGAACAGGAGGATCCAGTTCGGACAAGGAAAAACCTGGGGTTCGCTCGTTACCTACCTATCTATCTTGAGAGGGCAGCCACGCACGCGAGCGACCGCAAAACACCAGGTGCGAGCCGGATAAAACGGCATCTACGAGACCCGCCTGACTTGTTTCGGCCGACGCCGTTGGCAGGGAACGAGGCCGATCTCTGCTGAAAAACTCGCATCATGGCATTCAAGAGTTGGGAGTCAGGGTCTTGACCCTCTAAAATCGAAAATTTTAATGGATCCTCTTGACCTTGTTCAGCCATTGAGCTTCTGTTGTTCCGATGCGTTCTGGATGCTTGCGTTCCGCACCACTCATTTTACGGCCCGTTTTCTGTGCCTTTTGGTTCAGTCACTTCCTCCCACCTTTTGTTTTTAATAATCCTTTTTGCTTTCGGTGTCCTATTCCAGACACCGGGAGATAGTTCAATTCATGCCCATCAGTGCATATCACGGATATTCGGCTTCCTGGCTTGTTTTCCTCTGTCTGTCTGTCGTTCGTTGCTTTCCCTCTGATACACGTCGACCGATGCCAAGCCTTTCCCTTTTCTGCTATTTCCATTTCCCCCCTCGGCGCTGTTGGGAGCCGCAGCTGCGCGTCTCGGCATTGGCGCTCTAAGCCTAAATAAGGTAGATTCAGGAAAAATTCGCTGCATGAAAAAACTGGAGAGAAGGTATAAGAGTACATCTGGTGGGTCCTCTTTTGACGACATCCACCTAATGCGGAAAGAGGTCGTGTGAGGTCCTCGTAGTGGGATCGACTGCCTCGGTCAGTGCAACTGTGAAGTGCAACATTCCCACACACTCACAACTCAGCCCAACTCAATTCACATGCTTGAATCATGCCCTTACCGTGTTTAATCTTGATTCTCTAAGTGCAAAAGCTTAACAAAAGCTTAATTTTCTGCGTCGAATCCAAATTACGTCCCAACCCAACTTAGGTAACTGCCTGACATGAACCTGCGAGGCTTGGTGGCAGGCCACAATGTGTCTGTTTGCTCATGGTCTAGAATAGCCGGAAAAAAGACAAATGCCTCCATCGCTGCTAACCAGACCCCGCTTCCACTCCGCAAGGTACCTTGGTAGCCTGTAATCTTTTACGTACTGCATCTGTCGAGTCACTCCCTCAGCTCATCTTGACAACTTTTGTATGGATAGGTAACAGGCATGATAGGCTTACGAGAGACCGGCAACCCGCGACGAGGTGCACTAATAAAAAGTCAGACACCAACTAGTCCACAATCTTACACCGAGAGCTTCTACTTCTTGTCTACATCTAGAAACTTGTCGCGTGGGTTCCATTTCTCTTTCTCTGATTCATTCCTTGTATCGGTATCATATTGCCGTCAAATAACTGGCCATCGAGTGATGACTTAGTACAAGCATAGGCCGTCTATCTTTTCCAATAACTTAGTCCCTACCTACCTACCTATCTACCAAAGATCGGTGACAGACAAGTCCACCCTCCTGCTGTATACCCCCTCTCAACTTCTGCATCCTCCCCCATGCCGGAATAACCATAACACATATGCATACTGAGTCGGTGGATAGCACTCCCACAACCCCCTGCACAATGAACCCATTTACTTAATTGTCATTTGTTGTCGAAGCTGCCTCGACAGAATGAACATTCACTCATGGCTAGGTACCGACCGTAGGCTATGATCAATCCCTCCTTCTTCACATTTCCTTTGCTTTTGCTTCACTATGATTAGGTATATTTCTTCTTCGTTAATTCTGTTCTAGCTACTTTAGTCTTGCGGCTGTGATACGCTATTGAGAATTGCAGCTCAATAAACCACGCCCCGGGTACAAGAAGTCGGCGTTGTGTGCGCAGTATACTAATCTCAACTACTCGCCGTGGTATGCTGGGCTGGGAACAGTACGTGTGCGTTCAATCAAATCAAGCTAACAAGTGAATGTACAAACAATTGAGTACCTAGTTATGATCAAATCCACAGCCATGGCCTTTACATCTGCTATATTGCATTGCTTCAACACCACTCCATACATTCACAGGCACCACCTCCTTTATATTTGTAGTCGGGCCCGAAGTGTCCATGCATGAGTAGCTGCATCCTAAATTGTTGTTGTTTTTACCCCCTTTCGTTTTTATGGCCCACTTCTCATCTTTGCATTGCTCCTATCCCCAAGAAATACATGACAACTATGGCGAAGTTAAGGGAAGCTCCAGTTCCTATATTGTGGAGACCCTTGGAGCATCCCACACAGATCAATCTGTTCGCCTGCAACCCCTTCCTCCTAGTCGCCGGGCTATCCACGTGCATACGAAGTACAAGTCGACTCACTTGTCATCGCTCAAACGTCACGCTGCATTTCATAGATACAAAGGAAATTCCAACTTGACAATACTGGGCGAAACATGCACATCACATCTTCGTGGACCATGTCTACCCAGTAGCTCGTCTCGTGCCATGCACCGAGCCTGTGTGGGAAGTCTTATTTCCCAATTGGCCGCGGTGTCGCTTCCTCATCATCACCGCGATCACCATCGCCATCTCCTTTGACTACTGTCATAGGCCGAGGTGTTGCGTCTGTACTGTCTGTTCCATCCTTGTACGTATTAGGCGTGACATCTTCAGCTCTGAGTCCTGCATCAGGAGGAGTGCGTGCAGTAGCTTCCGCAACCACTTCACCATCCAGAACTCCAGTCTCCATCTCCTTTGAAGGTGTGGTCACGACTTGTGTCACAGCTTCAGGCGTGCTTTCTGAGCCCACCGTCAAGCTATCGTGACTGTTGGCCCGCATCATTTCGATGCCGAGCTTCGAGCTGGGTAGACCGGCTTTGCTCAGTATCTGCTGGCTATTGCGGCCGTGATGCTTTTCTCGGCCACTTCCCAGTTCCTCGTCTTCGTCATCAGCTGATTCGGTGCCCTCCAAAGTTCTATGTTCAGGGCCTTCTCGTCTCCCTCTCAGCTTATCGTTACTTCGTGGGCGGTGTTCCATCTGAGCCGGTGCGGATTGCTGGGCAACGAGAGAAGGAACTCCCTTTCTTGGGGGTTCAGAGGCATCGTTGTTGTCTGTGATGTTCAAGCCACCTTCGTCCCATTCGTTTGTTGGCTTGCGACTAACAACAACCGGCAACTCATCAGTCGTCACAGATTCCGAATCACCAAATAGTGATGATGTAATCGAGTCCTCACGGCTTGACATCATTGCATTTCCCAGTCGACTCGCAAAGATGGATGAGCCTGATGTCGGACTATCTTCAAGTCGTGAGTTGGCTTTGCGGATTCCCATTGGGATCGGGCGTGGCATGCTTGATGATTGGCCTGGTGACTCGGGCCGCCACTGACACAATCCGCGCAGAACTTCAGTAAGTTTTGACGAACTGATGGGCTTCTCGATCAATGAATCAAAGTAATGCGGTGCTTGAAGCTCCTTGAGGTAAGCTGTAATGGCTACGATCGGTGTGTGAGAATTGGCATTCTTGGTCTCCCGAATCATTCGTGCCACATCAGCTCCATTGATTTGAGGAAGCTGATACTCGAGGAAAATGACGTCAAACTTGATTTCACTCATCGAATATCGAACAGCTTCAGACCCATTTGGTACGGATATAGTACGGCATCTCAGCTTTTCAAGCAATTTCTCCATAACCATGCGAGATACCGGGTGATCTTCACAAATCAGCACATCAAGAGGCCGGAAAGTAGGGCCTCCATCAAATGCAATCTGTGAGAGCCGCCTTGAGCTCTGTCTGCGCCTCTGTACTCGGAGAAGGGCGTTATGCTTCTCGCCTTCGTTATCTGATGAGGATGGCGACATGTCAAAGACCTGGCTTCTCCGATTTCGATGATGGTGCATTATGTCAGAAGCAACAGGACTGCCGTCCTGAGATTGTGAGCCTACAGTAAGTGATCTCGAACGTCCGGCAGACGAATTGCTAGACTGTCGTGGGGTTGATATAGTCTTTTGGGGAGACAGTGACAAAGGAGGTGGCGCCGCACTGCGACTCTGGCCTGGGGACGATGCTGCGACCGTTGTGGCGGCCTTTTGCAGGCTTGGGGGTACCTTGGGTATCTCGAATACCGAGCTTGGCTGCAGAGATGCGGCAGTTGATTGGTGAGATAGACTGGAAGAATTACTTGACGCCTTTCGTCGTCCATCGGCACCTTGGCCAGTGACAAATGAGACCAACAACGGTGATGATGGTTGTGAGGCTCGGTTGGGTGACGCACTTGTATGACCAAATCCAGATGGCGATTGTGCTCGATTTGTCGCCTTGGCGTTGGAGATAGTTCTTGAAACAGGGTTTGATAGGACAGGGCTGCCTTCGAGCGACGGCCCGGGTGATATAACATTGCTGGATGCTCCGGGGCTAACGGATGTTCCTTTACTTTGCGTGGCTAGCGCCTCGGCTCGCAACTTTTGGATCACGTCTTTGTTGGCCTTCTCTAACACAGGTAGGTTCTTGAATGAGAATGAGCCGAAGTCGTCCATCGCCACCGGCTCGCTCAGACGCCTCGATTTCAGATCTCGGACATGTGGGGGGATATGAAGCGGCATCAATTTTCGGTTTATAGAGTTGACCTGAGACCGGACCCGCGAAAGCGCATCATGGGGCCGTTCAGCGTACTCAGAGCCAGCTGCGGAGGACTGAGGAGACGCCTGATCTTCCATCTCTTCCGCAAAAGACTGCAACACCGCCCCTCTGGCGTCGAAGTATTCTGTGTCTTCGGGATTCTCAGGCTGTGGGACAAATTGGGCTTCGTCCTCCAAAAGCGTCTCCCAATTGACATCCTGGAACCAAGGGTGATGACGAATCTCTTCACCACCAGAGGCAAACTTGTCATCGCGATTGGAGCCTAGACGCTGGTGAGGCTCCATGCACAGGAGCTTGTTGATCAAATCTTTTGCCTCTTCGGAAATGGGCTCACATTCATTCTCATCAGGCCACTGAATCTTCCTTGCTAAGATATTCTCGAAAACATCTTCGGCCTCGCCGGCATGAAACGGTGGGATACCATAAAGGAATTCAAACAAAATACAACCAACCGACCACCAATCGCTGGTTTCATCTTGTTTGTCGCCCTTTATAGTTTCGGGAGCGAGGTAGTCAGGTGTTCCCACAAAACGTCTATTTGTATCCTCAGGATTGAAAAGCGCCATTGGAGGTGGCATCATGTTGGATAGTGGTAGAGAGTTCCTGGCGTGGCTATCCATACTCATTCTCGAACCAACACTCATGGGTAGGTCGGGCGAGCCTTGCGCAACTGCCTCCTCATCTAGGGGTGACCTGACGCTGTTGGATTGGGATGCTATCTCTGCGTCATGCAAGGGAAAGTTGGTTACCATACGGGCAAGTGTCTCACTACCACCACTGTCACTTCGGTGTGTGCCTGATACTCGACGTGTTTCTTGGCCAAGACTGAAATAAGAAGGTTGTGCCAAGCTTCCCACTTCAGGTGTCATCTGAGGCGTCTGGCCAGGGGAATGGGTATGTCCATGAAGATCAAGTGACGCTGATCTTGACGAAGCAATGGAGGCAGATCGTGCAAAGGGTCCTTGTTTGAGCAGGTCTGGCGTTCCATCAGAGTTTTCACTATTCAATGCTCGCTTTTGCCGGCCAACCAATCCCAAGCGAGACAAGCCAAAATCTGTGAGCTTAAGGTGGCCTTTCTGGTCAATAAGGAGGTTGTCTGGCTTCAAGTCACGATGAATAATGCCACGGCTGTGAAGATGCTCAACTCCAAGGACAACCTCACCAAGATACTTCTTCACCCATTCTTCGGGGAGACCACCCAGGACTTTGATTAGCGAAGCACAGTCCCCACCATTCAAATACTCCATCACCAGATATAGATAGTCCTTACTCGAAAAGGTCCAGTAAAGCTTAGCAACAAAGTCACTTTCACCCTGCCACATCATAATAGCTCGTTCCGCTTTGACGTTACCGACTTGGTTCTTGGCGACCATATCGGCTTTCTTGAGTACTTTGATTGCAAAGTACTCTCCTGTAGACTTCTTCTTTGATAAATACACACTACCAAAGGCACCTTTGCTGATAGGTTTGATGATCTCAAAATCTTTGATGGATGGCTGGGTTGGACGAGGTTGTGGGGGTGCTTGATTTGCACCTAGGCGAGGCGATGGCGGAGGCTTCATGACGAAATCAGAAATGGCTGCTGAAGATTGCCTCCGGTGATGTCTGTGACTGTGTGTGGCAGGTGAACTAAAGTCACTGCCCGGAAGCGGTGACGCCTCTGGAGACACGACACCTTCTTGGGACATCGGAAATCCCCTTGCTTTAATGCGTAAAGGCGAAGACGGCTGTCCCGGTCTCGAGGGTGATTCCTGCCGGTGAGGGGAAGAAGTACCAGGTAAAATCAGACTCCTTCGGTGTCGCCTTCTCGTGCTCGCGGCGCGACGGAGGTCTCCAAATTCAGATATCGGGGATTCGGTCCTTGGTGCATTGCGAGATGCCACTGATGACGATCGAAAGCTGCCTTCGCTATCAAGAAAGTCACCTTCTAGGTAGACCGAGTCTCTACGAGTATCTCGTGCCTGAACCCCAAGGCTACTCTGCCCGCCGAAGTGAGATCTGGGCGTAGGACACTCTTTAGGACTGCTGGATCTAGTAGAGGCCACAAACGACGTTGGTCTCGATCGATCTTTGTTTTCAGAAAGATTCATCTGGCGTAGGGCCGTGGCTAGCGCAGATGGGCTGTTCAGGGGTTCCGTGAAGCTTTCGCTGCCTCGCTGCAGAAGATGCTGAGGTTCAGAGACAAGGGGCTCTGGAGGTATATCGTCGTCCTCTCCAGTACCTTCATCACATGTGTCGCATTGTTCGTACTCGGAGTTGAGCCTTTCTTCTTCTGTCGAGTCTGTCAATTCGCCGTTGGCTATGCGAGCCGCCTTCCTCAGGGCCTCGTCAATACAGTCTTGGACAAGGCAAGCAAGTTCGATACGAATGCGTTCAGCATACTCGATAATTTTCCTATGACGAAAAACGGCGTCGACCTTGCTCCTAGCAACCTTCTCCGTGTCAGCGCACAACAGAGCTAATCCTTGTTCCTGCTCCAGAGTATTGGTGCTCGGTGATTGCCATTGCAAAACCTGTGATATCCGTGACTCAGATTGTGGGGATTGCGTTCTAAAATCGCCACTTTGTTGGGTTGAGGACTCTTTTATCGCAGGTGTGCTAATCTCAATAGCGGTATCACAAAGATCCATCAGCAGCTCGACAATCCGAGCCTGAGGTCGTCGAATAGCGAACGAGCGTGCCCTAGTATGCCCAAGTCCTCCAGAACGTTCCCTCGATCGAGGCAATGAACTTCCAGGTGACGATTGAGTTGATGGTGGCGGCCCAATTGGCAAACCTTTGTATTCGGCGACTGGGGCAGGCGTCTGATCACCAGCAAGTGACCGGCTCTTGCGGGCCTCTAATGCGTCGAGCACCTTGACAATCGAATGCCGATGCTCAGTCAGGCTTTCCTGTGCCATTTGAACATCCATCTCGGCCCGATGTTCTTGCAAACACAAATCGGTGTGTTTCTCAAACCACCATCGAGGGATCTGGCGTTCGCAAATGCGGCAGAGGACCGGTGGCGGAGGCTCTTGTTGTTCCGGGTCATCAAGTCCGCTCTCAGCAAGTTGATTCAGATAGCTCGCCAGAACTTCAGCACCTGAGCCTAACGAGTCCACGATTACGTTGGGAAGGTCGATCTTGATTTCTCGTGGAGCTATCCAAGGGCGAATCATCCACATTGTCTAAGAGGTCAGTATTGCACAGAAGGCCTACATCGACGAATCTTACATGGCTCTCTCCACCCGAGACACTGTCGTATACCATAATGCCTTGGGCTTCAAGGTCTACAGCATGTGACTGCTCGTCCTCGGGGTCATTTTCGAGGTCGTCGATAGGTAAAAGCTTCGAGAGGGGTCCGAGATTGACAGCGAATCGGACTCGGTGGCTCCGAGAATCATCTTTCTTCATGGATTCGACAACTTCAGTGAACACATTCTTGTTGTCGCTAACTATCAGGTCGGAGATAGGCAGGCCATTGACTGTCTCGAACTGGGTGCCTACAACATCAGTCCACGAGGGGCTGACCCATTTAATTGTTCCATCGAGATTGAGGTCCACGATGGTATTGAGAGTCTGTTCAGCAGCTTCTCGAAGTTCCTCACGCTCTTCCCGGATGTCCTGGCTCAAAGACCTCTCCATAGCAGTTGTTTGTTGTGCCCTCAGAGAGGCAACTGCTGGGGGTGCCAGGGTGGCGCCAGACGGGGATTCCATCTTATTTCAAAAGCGACTAATGTGCAAACCAGAAATAGACAGTGCAGTGAATGTTTCGCAGGTATCGTCGACCGTGGGATTTTGGGCCAGGGCCCGACGTCAGGATAGCTGGCAGCTCCAGCAGAAGCACAAGTGGGGAGACTCGGGGTCTGGCAAGGGCGCCAGAACTACAGACCCGCGAGACTCGGAGACATGACTGAGGGTCGACAGCGAGGGTTCTCGGACTGACGCTGTACGACTTCTAAGCATGAACCGGAAAATGAGGTCGAGATCGAATTGTAACCACCCTGGCGCCTGGAAGTCAAAGGGGTGACTTTCTATAAGCGTGCGAGGGCCTTCAGGTGTAGCCGAAAACGGGGCCAACCGTGATCGTGACCGTGGGTACCTGCTCGGCCGAAGCGAGGTGAGTAAGAAGGAGTCGACTCGAATTGATACCGCGATCGATATATCTGATTTTGAAGTTGCCTGGTCTCTCGGGAGCTTGCTTGATACTGCAGAACGGGGTCGAAGAATCGCCGTTGAGCCTCGAGGGGGAAGAAAGACAACGTTTGGCCCAGTTGAGCTCAGTTGAGCCATGGCTCCTTGGACCATCGTGAACCGCGTTCCTCTCATGATACAATAAGCGGGGGTACACGCTGCTGGACCAATCACCCCCCACCATCTCCCGGGAATCAAGCTCCTAGCCCTGCAAAGTTGCAACATCTTGCGGGTATGTATTTTTTTTTACAGCGCTTTACCGTTACCTTAGGTACTAAGAGGGTCCCAATGCAAGCTACTAACCTATGTCCGCCACACTTGATGTTCCACTATAACTGCGCAGTGAGTGTCCGGCACCCGCTTTCCAATCAATGGCTTTGCAATCCGCTGCTTCTTGAAACCCTGCTAATATCAACTGAAGCCCCCCCCCCAACTTCATATGGTTTTTTCACTCTCTACCTAGTACCTAGGTAAGTTACTCCAGTGATTACTTAAGGTAGGTAGGTGCCTAGGTATTGGAGTATTTCTGTCCATTAGAAAGATGATAGGCTAACAGGGTACTGTAGGGTGGGTGTTTGATTTGTTTGGTGGGTGTTCTACATACTATCACCAGCCTTTGTTAGGTCGTCGAGCATTGTTTCATGCAATCCTAGGCCCGTCCCTGGAGGTTCCCCCTCCAGTATCTTCCAGCAACCAAGACTTTTGTCGCATTGATAAATGGATGCAGCCGACGGGATGGGCAGAATAGAGAGACTGAAAAGGGGGG